>JAVLUE010000496.1:0-57708 GCA_034190945.1 Octodonta nipae
AAGCGTAAAAAACGTTGACCATTGTAGAGCACTGACCTCCGGAACTTCAGAAGTTTTTGTCCATCACAAATCGAAAATAATAAGAGCTGTAATAAATTTTTGGCCATCTTCCAACAACTCAATTATAAATACTTTGTTGACAATGTCCCTTGTGATACGAAACTCTGGGAAAAGAATGTTCTTTTTTTGATGAACAGAAAAACATTCATCTCATCTATCGAATCGAAGGTTTTTTAATGATTCGACCGGTGGCCTGGATCAAAGGTTGTATTGAACGGAAATTTACCAATTCAAAATCGGCAACCCAATCAATTTTGTTGAGCTGGAACGAGAACAACTCCTGGCAAACCAACGATTGGGATCGATTCTGTAAAGATAGGAAAAATGGATTTAAAATTTCGATTAAATCTAATGCTAGATTGGTGATAGAAACTGGATTGATCAGTCTCGGTTTGTGCTTGATGAAAAGGCGATAGTTCACATTGATTTGAAACAGTTCAAGATCAACGATTTGAGTATTGAATGTGAACCAAAAAAATCCATGGTGTTGATTGAAATTGAAGCCGGTGTTGTTTATTTGACGATTGAACAACATTGGTTGGGTTTTATGTGAAACAATCGAATCTGGATTTTTGCTTACAAATTCACACACAAAGCCAAGTGCTCAAAGTTGTCAGTTTAAGGCAGAAAGTTTTGGTAAGAGATTTTTTTTTCTTTATTAAAATTTTGATTTATTATTTTAAAAACAAAAGAAACCACAACTCAATAAAAATCTAAAACAATGTATGGAACAGAAAACCACCGAGACTAAACCGAAAAAAAATTCCAATCTTTTAGAAAATATAAAACCATTGAAAAATAACTTTCTTCGAAAATCTAACCTGGAAAGAAAACTAGATTCACCATTGACCGATTACAAATCGAATCAACCTAAGAGCATGGTATCGAAGATTGTAAGCAAATTTCAAACTAACCTAAAATTTGAAATTAAATCGAATCAAGTTTTTTTGAAAACTGTTCAAAATGATGAAAGAAAAGACAAAACTACCGTAGATTATGAGCAAACCAAAAATATCTGTAAAAAAAGTATGATTGATGTTTCGTTTGAAGAGGTGGAAACGCAACAAGTCACACGAAAAAACGATGAATATGAGAAAATTAAAGATCAAAAGCCAATAAATAATGATACTGAAAATGACAACTTGAATGAAAAAATTAAAGCTCAAGAGTTGATTAATCAATCTGAAGAATTGATAATTCATAAAACTGATGAAATTCGGTATCAAATGTCTGGACAAAAAGAGCAAACTGAAGAAGCTGAAGAAAAAAAGAATGTCAATCAAGAAAAATTTTTGGAAAAAGAAAATGTTGAGATAGCAAAAACAACCAGAAATGATAGAAGCGTCGAAAATAACATATCCAAATCGAAATCCATCATTTATGTGAGCAAGGTGAAAATTGAAAAAATTCGTTTGCCATGTAATATAAAAGTCCCTCCTGGTATGGTACAAATTTTCAACAAACACCTTCCGCATCATCGATTCCGGCTCCGACCAAAAATTTTGAAAAAAAAACTGATGAACAACAAGAAACTGAAGACAATCATGGTGTTGCTGATAGTTTGAATGTTGGAGAGAATTCCAAGAATTCTACATCACTCATCACAAAAATCAATAACTCTGAACTTTTGAAAAGTGCCAACACTACCAACGATATAAACAGCGTAATCATCGAAAATGGTGAATCTCTGCAGAACACAGAAAACATTGATGATCATCGTAAGAGAAAAGATTTGGAAAAAATTTTAAAGAAAGATGCCGTCCATGAAATAGAAAAATCGATTCAATACTTAAAACGAATTAGTTCGTTTGTATTGAAAAATCGTAACAACTTCAATGATGGTTAGTAATTTGGTAATTTAAACCGCAAAACCTATGATCTTTTTTTTCTCATTTTGGATAGATGAAAATGTTAGAATAAATTTGATAAATACCGTAAAAGGTTACGTGAACAATTGTTACAAACTATTGATTCAATCGAACGTTTTATCAACAATTTCCATGCCAACAATATTGTAACAACTTCAAACAATACTGAACAACAATCGGAAGATAGTGAAGATCAAAAATTTTTCTACAACATCATTGAAAGGATGATGAAATTGATTTCTTCAATGGAACCCGATGTGTTTCGAATGATATCCAAAGAAATAACCGATTGTCTCATCAAAATTAACAAAAAGTTTTTCGTTTAAAATATTTGTTTTTTTTCAAAAAAAAAATCTTGATTTTAAAACCTGAGAGAAAAATTAATAAATTAATCAAAGAAACCGCTTAATGATATCAAATTTTTTAATCGAAATTCTAAAACAAAATATTTTCTCAGAATATTTTTTCAAAAAAAGGATTTTCTCATTTGGCTCGTTTTTTCCACTATTTCGACTGAAGTGAAAAAAAAACTACAGATTTATTTTTCTATCGTTCGTACCTGCAAACTGTAACTGCTGCTTCGGCGAGCACGTTTTTGCTTTGCGCTCATATTGTAATATGGTGATATTTTATTGTTTGAGAAAGGTTTAAGTTTGTCTTTTTTTTCTTGTTGAGAAATAAAAAAATCTCTCATTGAAAAACCACCAAAATTAATAAGAAGAAGCAGAAACGAAAATGTTGTTTTACGTTTTATTTATCTTGGTTGTTATTGTTTTTGTTGTTTCGGTTGGATATTTTTTTTTTAATAATCAATATCATGTCAGGTCACAAGCGATTCAAGTCAGGCCGACTTTCATTCATCGTACTAGTGCTGTTAAAGCCATTTACCCACAGCAAACGCGAAAATCAATTTCAAATTTGAATAATAGCGGTTTACAATATCATCAAACATCACCAACAAGTCATATTGATGACATTCAACAAGAATCGACCATTCCGAATGGTATGACATTGACCTTGAAAAATATTACAATAAATTTTTGAATTTTTTTTAGGAAATGCTTATTCTAGTAGTTTTCATTATCAACCATCATCGTCATATTTCTATGATGATGATCCAAATATTAGTAGCGGTTATCAGGTTCGAAATAGGAGTTCTCGTATCACCTATGTATCGCCGACATCTATATTTGGTTATAATATGCCCAAAGGGGCGATTATCAAACGAGAAAAACCAGAAAAAGAAATCAACAAAGAATTTACAATTAAATTGTCCCCGTTCCCTGTGGCCGGAATTAATCGAAATTTTTCAAATTCAATGTCGATTCAACAGCATCCATTAGATTCTAATCAATCGCCAAGAATTAGCATGATGGAAATTTCTAAAACACCAAATTCAACGACGACAACAACAACATTGGGGAATAGCAAAAATGATGATAGAAGAATATCAATGAATTTTAATCAAATTCCATCGTCAACCGATGTGAAAAGTTTCAGTCGTCCTACTAAACGGCCTATGCTGTTTAACGACTCCGAAGAGAGTGACACTGAGCAAGAGGTGATTTTAAAAAAATCCAAAAACAACAATCATTTCGAACGAATTGGCACTGGCCATTCAATGGATATCGGTTCTACCAAAGACAAAATTCAACAAAAATCTCAAGCTAAAACAGATATTAAAATTTTGAGTTTGGATGAAAAAATCACAGAACCCTCATCTAGAAAAATTCGAAATAATGAAATTCTCAGTTCGTATAGTTCAAATTCTGCCTATTGGAATATGAGCAAACGAAAGTTCTCTCCTGAAACCTCTTCAGCCTATTCGAAAGATTTTGGTTTGACTAAAATTCCAAAACGCAGTCATTTGGAAGAGCTTGAGTTGTTGACTACCAAAATGTCACCGGCGAGACCAAATTTTGATAACGTTATCATGAAAACAGTTTCCGATGACTCAAATAAAAATACTCCTTCAAAAAGCTCAACAAGTTCCATTGTGGAAACATTGGTTGAAAATTCTGAAGAAGGCGATGAAACCGATTCGGTTGTTGAAATTGTTGATAATGAACTTGTCGATACACCATCAAGCTGTCAAGATAAAAATGTCAAAATCGAATCCAATAATGAAACTTCAAAAATAACCTCTGTTGATGTCAATAATGATGATGATGATGATGAACAGCAACTTTATCCTTTGCCAACGCACATTCATTCATTAGAAGATCATGAATATGATAAACGTAAAACCAAAAATCGTTTAGATCGTTTTTTGGCTGCCGTTCAGCAGGCCAATCAACTGATTGAAGAAAAATCAGATTCAACATTTTTTGGGTTTGAAAAAAATCAGCCCTCAGAATCAAACAGTAAAACAGATGATGCTACTTCAAAAACTGTGACCACATTAACAACTTCGATTGTTCCATCAAGTTTTCAAACACCAACTACTCAAATTTCTTTTCCAACGGAAAAATTTTCATTGCCTACAGTTTCAGCAGATGTTAACACTACTGGTCAGCAATTGTTTTCGGATTCTAATCTCAATTCGATTAACAACTCATTGAGTACATCATTATCGAAAACTACGGAAACCTCAATTGTTTCAAATTCATTGAATTTGATTGAAAAACCAAAAGCAAACGATGGTACAGTTTCTCAGTCGACGATCGTTACAAATGTTGTTAGCGATAAACAATCGGAAAAGTTGGCTACAAATGAAACTAAAACAGATGAATCGAACTTGAAAAACATTGCTGTCTCTGATTCTGGAAAAACAAGTTTCAATTTTTCTGTTTCTCCATCTTCTTCGTTCTTAGCTACAGTTAATCCGCTAACAACATCATCCTCATCATCATCGGCTATTTCACTCGACTTGAATTCAAATTTCAACCAATTTCCATCACAACCAAAGCTTTCATCAACGAAAACTTCTGATTCGAAACAATTTTCGACTTCATTTCCTATTACCGTTTCTTTACCATCAACAAATTCATCAATCACCTCATCTGTTAATTCGGCAAACCCAATCACTAGCATTACTCAACAAATCAATTCACCACCCTCATCAACATCCTCATCATCATTGTCGTCGTTATCATTTGCTAATAGTTTCACGAAACCCCCATCAACAACAGTTCTTTCAACAACAACTAGCAACACTTCAAATTCATTGAGTTTTGGATTCAACACAACTCAAAGTAGTTTGAATCAGCAACCCACTTCATTGTCTTTTTCGAATTCATCAACAAAATTTTCATCATCTCAAACCGCCACTCTGCCTCAGAACTTATTCAATTTTGATCAAAAGTCAATCAATTTCAAACCTTCAAATCACGTTGGTGGGATTACTTCAACGACTTCGACACCGGCAACCATGAAGCTTTCTTCATTTACTGCTCCGACAGCGTCATCTGACAGTGCACCAACACCAAATGCGACGAGTGTTTTCAGTTTTGATCAAAATTTTAAACCGAATTTCACCTCTACCGGAACTTTGTTAAACGCTATTGCTCCAAAGTCGGCAAATACATTTGAAAATATAAACAATTTTAGTAAAAACTATTTCACTAGTCCAACATTCTCTTCAGTTGCAGCGGTTACTACAGCGACTGCGACCAACAATTCATCGTCATCAAATATTGTTTTCAGTTTTGGTCAATCACAGCAGCAGCAACCACAGCAAAGTACTTCTCTAAATTCTTCGCTTCAATTAGGTTTTGCTTTAATTGTTTTTTTTATAAAAAAAAGTTTTATTTATTTTCATTTTAGGTCAAAATTCTTCAAATTTCAGTTTTGGTCAATTACCAACTACCACTGAGATGGCTAAAAATTTGAAAACAAATTTGATTTCCAGCAACGGAAATAATAACAACCAAAACAATGAAAATTTGTTTGATCCAAAAAAATTATCATCCTCGTCATCGTTATCAACAACGAACCCAGCGAGTTTAACAAGTTTTTCAATGCCCCAACAACAACAAACAAAATCTTCCTTCAATTTCAATCAATCAAGTGTTTTCACATCACCATCTTCCACTGTTTCGATGGTTGATCACCAAAAGCTTTCAATTTTGGAGCGGTCATATCACCATCATCCAACAGTTTTTCTCAGCAACAAAACAATCAATCTCAGCAAGTTTCATTGACAAATAACAGTTTCTCATTCGGAGCAACTTCGGTTCCGACTACCGTCACTTTTGGGAATAACAGTGGATCAGGCATGTTTACTTCCAATCCTACTGGAATGAATTCGACAATAACAAACCAAAAGCCATCATCCTCGGGATTTGATTTCTCTGCTGCCGCTGTATCATCTTTCAAGCCAACGAGCAATGTTGGTTTTAATTTTTCTGCAACCTCTTTAAATACTGGGTTCTCTGCAAACAATAACAACAACAACAATAGTGCTTCATCGGTTCCATTCAATTTTGGTGTTCCAACAGGAGGACAAACACCATCAGGTGGTGGTTTGCCATCTAACTTCTCCTTTACCACTCCCACCACTAATAACAACAACAACAATTTGAATGATTTGAAAAATAATACCACCTCTTCAATGTTTCAATTCAAAAGTAAATGATAGTTTATTTCGAAAAAAAACAAAAAAACAAATCTGTTATTATTTATTATATTTTTCTAAAACTAAACCACAAAAAAAACTGTATCATTGAAAGACAATAATTTTGATTGTAAAATTTTATTGCATTATCATCTCTATCACAATTAAAAAAATGTTGCATTTTGTTGATTTAATTCAATGTTTTCAAAAAATAGTCAAAGAAAACGCCATCTAGTAGAATTTCATTTAGAATTTCTGTTTACAAAAATAAACGATAGATGGCCCACCGTGTTTCAAAACAAACTCGATTTTTTTTTGTTTGAAATTCGGTTTTTTTTTTAACAATTGAACATTGGAACTTTGATTCTCATATATCAATGGCAAGAGTTTGATTTTTTTTCTCTGATGTTTTAAATTTTTTAGAACTTTTCAGTGGAAAGAATGTCGGAAAACCAAATTTCTACAGCTTTTTCGAATAAGAATGAGGTTGGAAAATCGGAAATAAGTGGTCAACCTATGAAGAGTTATCAAAAACCTGAAATGAGTACCATTAATAAGTTGGTGATCACACCAAGTGTCGAGAAGATTTACTTCAAAATCAAGGGAGAATCAGTGGAGAAGAAAACTCGTCCATGGTGTTGTCGGCTTCGTTTTGACAATAAGAAATTGATTATTGTCAGTATAATTTTGTTCTATGTGTTTTTCATTTATATCCTCTCGTCGGAATTTTTCCAGAAAGGTAATAATTCACTTGGTTTTCACAAATTTTTCCAAAATACTTTTTTTTAGATCCAAATCAAAGAGAGTTTAATAAGTTTATTGGGATTCGGCACAATCAACTCCGTGAAGATCATCATGATCGATTGGAACATCATCCTTTGTTTTACAATGAAAAGGTAGATTCTCAAGATGATTTCTCAGTTATTGAAACAATATGTTTTTTTTTAGTTGTCTCGATTAGCCAAAAATTGTCTCTTGGATTGGGTGAGCGATAAGCTTTCAGTAAATGTGATAGTTTCTCGCTCACTTAATCAAAAAACTAAGAACGGCACTGTCACCATCATCCCGGAAAAATCCTTGTCAATGAATTGTAAGGACATTCATGATTTCAATATTGGACGAAACGATTTTCAAGATACGTGGATCGAGACCAACCTCTTGCCTGATGGCAATGATATCACCGATGTTTTCCGGGAAGGTGAAAAATTCTACAACTTTACCACTGGCCAATGTAGATTGAATCACGAAATGGAATGTCTCCGTTTCACACAATTGATTTGGGTGTCCACCAAACTTTTTGGCTGCAGCTATATGAAAATAGAGAATGGACTAGAAATAAGATTGTTTGTCGTTTGCCTCTATCAACCAAAGGGAAACATTCGCGGTCATTTCATCAAAAACGTACCGAGACAGCATTGAAAAAAAAAATTATCAAATAACTAAAAAGTTTTCAATCAATTATTTTCCATTATAATCGATCAACCTGCAAAGTTTTTTTTTTATATTGATTCACCATTTTCATCTAAAATAAATAAATAAATGAGAAAAATTTAATTATTTAATTAAAACATAAAATTAAAAGTACATTACATCAGATCATTGTAATATCAAGATTATTATAATATGGTAGACCAAGAGTGATAAAAAAAAACATAGTGTGTCATTTGTATGTGCGTGTGACATTTGATTCTGTGTTTTTTTTTTAGAAGAAGAAATGGTTTTGTGCTCAAAAAAAAAAACATGATAGTATTTTGAAGTGGTGAATGGATGACACATGACGATGACCTGATGATTGATGACACCATGGACCTGATGGATCTTATTGAAGAAACCAAATCTTTATTTACAGGATGATTTTTTTTTTCTGATTTTTCGAATCGTGTAGAAATAAATAATTTCCTAAAACGAATTGCAACAGTGGTTCAACTATTTCTAAAAATTTTCCAAACTTCTTTGGTTCCCGGGAGAGGAAAAAAAAGAACATTGAATTGTGTTCCATTGGACAAAGAGAACAAGCGAGAGAGAGAGAGAGAGAGAGAGAGAGAGAGAGAGAGAGAGAGAGAGAGAGAGAGAGAGAGACTAGGGCCAGGTTTCATCAAAATATTTATTCAATTATGTTTCGAGGTAATCAGATTAATCAGATTCGCTCACTTTTAGTCGAAAAAGTATCCGGTGATCAAACAAGTAAATGATGTGTGCTTGGTGTGTGTGTGTATGTGGACTTTCTAGGCCCGAGAGATTATTAACAAAGATATAAAACAAAGTTATGAATCAAGCAATGTATGGGTATATGTGAGTGTATGTGGAAGAAATGAGCCAATTTTTCTGCTTATATCATATATCAAGACAAAACATCGGCTATCGTTTTGATTGGATTCGATTGATTTGAAGAATTGGTTGCGGCTGCTGTGGCTGTGGCTACCGGTGTGGACAATGGGCTGGCTGCTGTGTTGGCCACAGCAGCTTGCAAATGTATTTTTATATGCTCTTCAAAATCGTTCAGAGAATTGCACAGATGACCACAGAGGGCACATTTCAATGAGGATTCAGTGGTTGATTTTTCGTGATTATTTCTTTTTTCACCGCGCCAATCATCCTCGTCGTTTTCGTCGTCATCGTCATTGCCATCGTCCTCTTTTTGATACTCGCGATGATTGTTTGGGACTTGGTCGTTGTCGCTGTTGTCTCTACCGCCGTTTTCGATCAAACAATTCTTTCTCTTTCGCTGTTCGAAAGAATTGTTTTTTTTCTCGATCTTTACATCGTCAACATCGACATCAACGTTATCATCGATGGAGTCGTTCTGTTTTGTTGTTGTTTTGGATTGTTTTTCATTTCGGAATTTTTTCTTCGTTTTGAGATCATCGGAATTTATTTTTTTGCTCGCCACATCAGTTGGTTGTTTCGATGGTTTTTCTGATGAAGGACATTGATCCCGTTCATAGCCATCGTTATTGCCACCACCATCATCATCATCATCATTGTCATTATCTTCATCATTCTCGTCACCATCCTGATCCTCATCATCTTCATTATGAATGCCTGAATCAAGATTGTTGGGCAATAATGATGATGGCAAAGCTTGTTGAGTGGTGGACATCATTTTCATGATCATCTGCTGCAAGGCAAATTGATTGGCCGTCTCAGAGTTTGCTAGAACCAGAATGAAAACACTCCAGATCAAACCACTGAAAAAAACGTTTCAAAAAAAAAACTTACCATTAAAAAATGGTGATGATTGCAAGTACTGGAACAACAACTCGGGATTCGATGAATTCATCTTCATCATTTCCGACGCCAATGATAGAGATGGCGGTGGTGGTGGCGGAATAGAGATCGATGCCTGGGATTGAATGGGAGCCAGTGATGAGGCTGCCAGAATGGTATTGGTGGTGGTAGGTGGAGTGACCGAAGAGCTGTTCACGTTGTTCATCGAAAACAAGGGAGATGTTGTCCCGGGAGCCGTTGATGGCAGAGGTGGTGGTGGTGGTAACGGTGGTAAACTCTTGTGAAACAAACTCTGCGTTAGATGCAGGCTAGGCAGATCGATCGACATCCGTCTACCACGTCTCGATGGATTATTGTTGTAGATGTGTGTTCCCATATGAACCTATTGAAAAAGTTTCCAAGAACATGGTTCGGCAAAGTTTTCGAGAATTAGATAATTATGCCAAAAAATGTATGGTTATTATTACCTTGAGATTGCCTTTGGTGGTGAAAGCTCGACCACAGATCGTACACTTGAATGGCTTATCACCGGTGTGCGTTCTCATATGAATCTATCATTAAGAAGAGATCAACTCAAGTTAATAATTAACCTTAGCTTAACACGTTACCTGTAATGCCGAGCCACTAGAAAATGGTTTGTTACAAATGTTGCACATATGTTTGTTGTTCGTGGTCGTCGACGATGAAGCCGACGATCTAGGCGTATTCGGATCGGTGGCCGGTGATTCCACATTACCAAACTTATCCGAATCTCTTGAGTTTCCATTCAAAGTTTCGTTGAGACTGGAAGTCGGTGACATCCTTTGGCTGCTATCATTCGAATTAGGAGAATTGTTCAACATTTGGTGATGAAGATTGTTGTTGTTGTTGTTGCTACTAGATGGCAACGCCTGTTTCCCAATGATTTTCGAAACACTGTTGCTAGTTAAAAAGTTTCCCAATGTTGTGTTTGGTGATTGTGAAACATTGCTGTACAGATCCGGTGGTAGATCACGAATCTTATGAGTCAGCATATGCTGTTTCATGTTGCCTTTGGTCGAGAAACCACGATCACAAACCTCGCATTTGAATGGCCTCTCCTTGGTATGACTACGATAATGAATCTCCAAGGCCGAAAAACAAGCGAACGTTTTCAAACAGATTCGGCAAGTTGTGTTTGGCCGCCCAGTCGGGTGGTATGGTAAACCAGCAAACGGAGTGCTCGAAGAAAATTTCGATGATGAATCCGTTGATGAATTGGATTTGTTATCGTGGTAGCTCAAATTATTCTTGATACTACTGTTATTAGATAATAAATCTGAGACATTGGTTTCGCTATCCTTGTCGGAACCAAAAATTTTACTAGAAAACGGGAACTGTCCTTGCTGCTGCTGATGGTGATGATGATGTTGGTGGTGGAGGTGGGAGTGGTGGAGGTGATGATTGCTCATTTCGGACGTTGATTTCATAACATGATTCTCCAAAGCGGTCAATGTGTCCTTCCCAACATCATCATCATCATCATCAACGGTTTCGTTTTTGTTCGATAGAATAGAATCGTTCTGTTTGCTTAATGGCGATACAGGCAGCAGCGGCGGCGGTGGTTTCGTTTCGGTTTTATCCAACTTTTCTTTTAAAATCAATTCATTCTCCAATTTTGGATCAGTTTTCTTCTTTTTAACCGGTAAATTGAGACATTCTTCATCGATCTCGGTCATATCACTATTGGAATCAAGATCATCGATCATCGTATCGGAGACTTTGGATTTAGCCTCATCACCCTCATTATCATCAACATCACCGTTATCTTCATCATCATTATCCTTTAGATTAGGAGATTTTTTTTCGTTTCACTCTTTCTTTGGAATCTTCAACGATGGTACTCATTTTAGGGTCTTCATCTTCATCTTTGATCTTGTTCGAAATCAATGAATCATCATTCGAAATGTTGGAATCTTGTGAAGAAAAACCAACAGTTCCAAATAGATTTATCGGAGCTTGCGATGGATTCAATGGATTGAAACCTCGAGATGCCATCTCGGAGAGTAATGATGGTGAGAATGGAAAACCAGGCAAACCAGCCCTCGAACCGATCGGCAAGAATGATCCATTGAAGCCTGGCATAAAAGCTTTGGAAAAATTTGAAGGCAACATCGGATTGTTTTTTAGTTCATTCAATATATCTGGAGCGATATCGATCGGTGGTGCTCCATTTGGATCAACCGAATGAAGACGAATATGTTGTTGTAGAACCTTTGAAACAAAAAAATTTTAGTTTTTTTTTTTTATTATTCATAAATATGGTATTACCAATGCATTGGTGAATTGTTTGTGACAGATGGGACATTGGTGTAACATTCGTAATGGTGGTTTCACTCGATGAACACCCATATGAGTCTTCAGGTTTCCTTTGGTGGTGAAAGCTCGGCCACAAATCTTACATTTAAATGGCCTTTCACCAGTATGAGTTCGATAGTGCATCTGCAGGGCACTCTTACAGCTCAACACTCGTTGACAAATGATACATTGATTTGGATCATTCAGTTTGTGTTCAATATTGTCGACCAACTCTTGTAGTTTCACTGTTTCCGAAGCTTTTTGCACCTCCATCAATGTCTCCCAGGTGTTATCGGTACTACCTGGTTTTGGTAGTAAATTTTGATAAAATATTGGATCTTTTTGAGCTGTCGTCGATTCGCCACCCATTCTCTCATCAGAAATTGCCTCATGAACTTGATGAGCGAATGGATGTAATGAATTTTTCATTGCATTACTGGCTGCAGCAAAAGCCGCTGGATCTAGGCTGAATGGTGGATGAAGATGGCCCATCAACTCACCAAAAGCTCCTGCTTGGTGTAGTGCCGACGGAAGATGTATCGAATTGTGACCTAAAAACGAAAAAAGGCGTCACGTTTTTTAGTGAATCAAATCGAACAAATTAAAATCGAATCATACCATATTCACCGGTTAAGGCGTCAGAAAATTCATCATCATCAGACAAATCTGAATCATCATCATCGATGTTATGTTCTTGAATTTTTCTCATCCTTTCAAGGATTCTGGTCTCTACATCTAGCTCATCATCCAGATCATCATCATCATCATTGATCTTTCCATCATCATTGAGTTCATCACCATTCAAACTTGAGCTAGATTTATTGCGTGAACCAGATTCATGATGACCAACATTAACTTCTTGATCATTGAAATGATTATGGTCGAGATCATGATCCTTTAGTTTACCCAATGGATCAATTGGAAGTTTTTTCTCCAATTTTTCCGAATCTTTTTCCGAAAATTTTTTTGATCGATTTATGGGATCACTTTTGGTGCTGTCAACATCGGTACAATCATCAGAATCATCTTTATCGATTTTTTTATTTTGATTGGTTCTTGCTTTTCGATTATCGATGTCGATTTTCGATGTTTCCTCATTCTCTGATGCACTTTCATCATACAGATTGGGATCAACTTCGGTTTTCTCGTTCAAATCATCCAGTGCACCATCGAATCTAAAGGTTTTTGATTTTTCTTTTTGAGTTTTCATCTCACCAAAAACCGGACCGTTTTTGTAGAATTCCGTAAAATCGATCATCGGTTTGAATGGTTTCGATTTTTTGGTGATTATCACTGGTCAAATTTTTTTTCACATTTGAATCCATTTTGTTTTGATGAGATGATGGTGGTGGTGTTGGCTCGTGTTGGTCCGGTTGACCAAACGGAATCAACGTTGAACTAAATATTGCTGGAATGTGCAGGGCGTTGGAGTGTTGATATGACGAAACGTTGGTGTTGTTGTTGTTGGTGGTGGTTGTCGATGGCGAGAACAAACCCGCCGATGATGATGATAATGGTGGTGGTGGAGGTGATTGTGAATTCGAAGGAGGCTCAAGTGGTGGATGAAACTTGTCCAAATGCTCAGGCACCGGATGAGGATTCATCTTGACATGAGGATATTTGGCCTTATGCCTTTGGAAATGAACTTTGAGATTGCCTTTGGTGGTGAAACGATTACCGCAAACATTACATTTGAATGGCCGTTCACCGGTATGTGATCGTATGTGAATTTGTAGGGCAGAATCACTGCCAAAAACCTTTCCACAAAATTTACAACGATGCCGATTGGCGGGATCCTCTTTACCATCTTTGCCTTTGCGAAAATTCAACAGATCAGTGCTGTCCGTTGCCGATAGATTATTCAACAAAAATGAACCACCAGACATTGTATTCTGTAGGGCTTGTTCGGTATGTTTCTGTAATAGTTCCAAAGTGTTTTGGTTCATTAAATGAAACAGATTCGGTTTCGGTTTTAGGTGGACTCATCATTGGTGGTAATGGTGCATCGGGATTGGTATCCTTCAAATCCAACAACGATGATAAAAGTTTACGAGTGTTAGTATTCGAACAGTCGTTTGGCAAGGTAGGCGTTTGACGGTGCTGTTTTTTACGACGAAATTCATCATTATCAATATTTTCGAAATCTTCATCACCACCCTGTTCATAATCATCATCGTCATCATCATCATCTTGGTCATCGTCATCGCCGTCATCGATGTCAGAGGCTTGAAAACTCGTCTCTGCGTTTTCGATTTTCGATTTTTTGCTCAATGGTGATATGTGTGATTTGGCTTTTGATTTATGGTTTTGATGATGATGATGATCCATCAATGATGACGGCGATGTTTTCAGTTGATATCCACCAAAACGATGATGTGCCGATGAACGTGATTCACCAAAGGCTCCGCTCCGGCTCCCTCCATTCACCATAATGGTGGTTGGTGTTGTTGTTGGTGTTGGTGGTGATGATGATGAGGAGGATGATGATGGTGATGAGGGCGAAACATCCATCATCGACAATGATCGCGATGTAGGCGACATTCGACCAGATGAGATTGATGGATTTTGTTGTACGGTGGCCGCTGCAGCGGCAGCCGCCAATAATGGAATTTGTGAAGCACCTTGTAATTGCATTTGTTGAAGCATATGAAACAACATCATTTGTTGAGTAAATAATGCCGCTTGCTGTTGCTGTTGCTGTTGTTGTTGTTGTTCGTCCGATATTGGCGTCGTTGGCGAAGAAGATGAATTATTATTATTGTTTGTTGGTTGATTTTGTGTTGCAAACAGAGGCGTCAACGATTCTAGCAGAACATTCATCTCGGTGTTTGGAAGACCAGAAGCGGCAGCTGCCGCAGCCGCCGCCGCCGCTGCTGCTGCGGCAAAAGGTGGCAAAAACATTTCCGTAGCTGGCCACGAGGCCGATGCAAATGGATTGTGCTGCAATGCTGCTGTTGCCGCGGCTGCTTCTTCTGCTGCTGCTGCTGTTGCTGTTGTTGTACCATTGTTTTCGTTTTTGTTGGTGGTGGTGGTGGTGGTTTGGGCTGCCATCAATTTAAAGCCCTCCTCAACCAGTGATGATGATGATGGAATGGCTGATGGATGATGATGATTGACCAAACTAGTACCACCAACATTCAAAACCATCGTATCATTTATTTCGTTATCATTGATGTTTGAATTGGATTTCAATATCATCATCATTTTCTTCTCGTCTGATTTATTTGATGCCAAATTGAGACGAGATTTTTGTGTCTTGTTGCTTTTGCACGATTTCTTATGACTGATCAGTGCTGCCAGTGTGGCATAGGTTCCGCCACATTTATCGCACAGGTTCTTGTTATGAGAAGAAGAGGTGTTATTGTTGTTGTTCGTGGTTGTGGTGGGAAGGTGGATATTGGAAGATGCCAAAACCATCGGCATACCGGTTGATGTTTTCATTGTGGTGGTTGTTTTGCTGCCAAAATCAGGAATCGATATCAAGGGTGTCGAAATCAGTGATGAATTGACTATTATTTTCAACAAGAAAAGAAAATTTATTTTATTTTATTTTTAAAATAATTTAAAAATGAAATAAAAGCCTGGGTGTTTTCGAGAAAACATATTCAATAAATATGAAATCGAAATGAAAATTTTCTTCTAGCAAACATTAATTTCAATTATTAATTTTAAAATAAAAAAAATTTTCCAATTAATCAAATTAACTTTTAAAAAAAAAAAATTAATTAAATTTTTGAAGAAAAAAAAAACTTAAAAATTGAGTATTTATTTTTAAAAATAAATCAAGTTTAATTTATGCCAACTTATCAGATTATTAGAAAAAATAAAATTAATTTCTAAATTTTTTTTTTATAAATAAAACTAAAAAGCCTGATGATAGATTTTTAGTTTTTTTCAAATTACAAAAAAAATCATACAATTTAAACAATTGAAAAATTGTGAATTTTTTCGATTAAACAAATCGATGTTTTTGATAAATTTAAATTTTTGTTTCAAAAATTATATCGAAAAAAAATATCGAATCGTTCTAAATGAGTATTAGTGTCGAAAAAATTTTATTTATCTAAAAAAAAAAATAAAAAATAAAAATAAAATTTGAATTTAAAAGTTCATTCAATTTTTTCAAAAATTCTTGGCTTTGATGACTGACGAACAAAAAAGGATCCGAGGATTTTAAAGCCAAAAAAAAAAACTATCAAACAGTCAACCTAACCTGTCCTCTCCATCCCTACATATCGTATTTGTATCGAGTTTTTAATTCTTTGGATTGTCATGGGTATTCGGAACGAATGAACTTCTCTTAAGCTTTGATCATTCCACTTGGATTCCAATAAGAGACAACAAAAAAAAAAGAGTTTAAATTTGTAAATGCTTTGACTTATTTTTGGATTTTTTTTTTTCTAGAGCCCAATTAACAAATTGAAATTTCTACTCGTGGAACTTATGGTTGTGGCCACGCCATTGACTGAGACGTTCACAAACGGTCGACGACTCACAATTTGACAACTCAAATCCAAATATTTAGTATGGAGACATAGGCAAAGAAATATCATCGAGTATTATTTATTTTGGATTTTAAGCTCTCATAGTCTTATTTCGAAATTTTGTAGATTATTAGTTTTATTTAATTAGATGTATCATTTTAATTAAAATTAAAAAAAATTTTTTTTCTACATTGAATATACAATTCGCTAGTTTAAAAGTATTATGTTTTCACTACCAAAACAAAACAATAGAGGAGAATATTATTTTAATTATTATTTTAGACTGTCTTTCGTTAATGTTTGGGCTGTTGTGAGATTGGGAAACTCTTCTGATCAAGCTTATCGCCGTCATTATTATTTGTTGTTGTTGCCATTGAAGAATAAAGAAAGACTGTTGAAACACAGCCAAAACAACGCCGTTATATAAATTATAATGAATTTCATTTTCGAATAAGCGTTTTAATGAATTTCTTCTTCTTCTTCTTCTTGTTCTACTCTTGAGCTTGAATAAAAATTCTGATTAATTATTGTCACAAACGACGACGACGACGACGACAAAAAACGACAAAAACTAGGCAATGAAGAGTTGCCAACTCATCAAACCCAGTTTCTAACTAAAGCTTTTATCATTCCAGCTAAAAGCATTGAACCTGGTTTTGCTGCCTTCTAATTGTGATTACATTGTAGCAAAATTAAAATAAAATCAATCAAAAAAAAAAAGAACAGTCAAAACAGAAGAAAAAATAGAAAACGGCAAAATTGGGAAATATAATATAGCTCGATGGCTTGGAAAAATTGAAAGCAACGAGAAATTTTTATCTCAAAATTAATTTGATCAAGTGTGTTATGGAACTATGAAATAGATGTATCATGTCGTCTCACAAATTTATTTTTTTATTTTTTCGAAACACATATCGAAAATTGATTGGCACATTGGATTTGACACTGTAAACACTGACAGAAAACTTTGGTTTGAAACAAAAGATGCACGTCAACCAACAAAACGTAACGTGTCTAACAACACTTGAATCGAGGTGTTTTTTTCCAGTGGAAAGCTTCTAAAAAAGAGCCTTCTGCTTAGGCTTGGCTTTGAAGCCTTTGCTTTGCATCAATTATAATTAACATTTGAATTGAAAAAAAAACTACTCACAATATGTGAATATTTTCACATTCAAGGCAAACATTAGGCCATTAGATGAAGCCAGTTTAATTGGTGAGTTCAAGTTGGCCCACTCGAAAAGCTCGATCGAACTAAATAGATGAAACATGCAAAATGCATTTGTTTGCAGTGAAATTTCAAGCAATTTGAAATGAAACTAGAAGGATTGATTTGGATTGGATGGATTGGTCAAAAATAGATGCTAGTTTCAGATTAAATCAAAAAATATTCTTCTTCAACATAAAGTTTTAGAGGAAACAAATTTTTAGATCGAACCCAACAACAATTCCTATCTATATTGTCGAATTCTGTTTGAATGATAGATTTTTTTTAAACAGAAATTTTTCAAAAAAAAAATATTGATTTTTTCAAACTGAAAATAAGCCTCAGAACTGTTGTATATAGTCAACATTGGATGAATGATTTTGGTACAAAAAAAAAATCTCTGAGGTGAAGCAGAGAGAGAGAGAGAGCGAGATGTTGGAACCAATGCCCTAGAACTCCATGATGATGAGGGCCTAGAGTTCTAGGCGTCTGGCGCCAATCGAACCCAATACTCTCTCAACCCATATATTAAATATGGTTTCAATATTTTTCGGGTATTATTTTCATAACGTTGATAAAAAATATATACGTTGATGATGAGCTCTGTGTGCCTTTGGAAGCATGACGAATCGTGCGACACCGTCCTTCTTTGTTCTATAATCTCCGCCCCCCAATGGCATTCTAAATATTATTTCATTTTTTTTTTTTTTTTTTTTACAGGGCAACAACACCACTGATCGTCATATGATTGGCGTATTCTTAAGTCGCCTCCCATTTTTTTTTTCTAAAAATTATGAATTATGTAACTCAATGTGTGTGTGTGTGTGTGTGTGCGCTGAATCCATATTTTGATTATTGAGTCGCATCGGGCGTATCTCATTGAAAGAGATGATGTCCAGAGATGGTAGAAAGTATTGGGCGCCATCGCTGCCACTGTTCCACCGATAGAGTAGAAATAACTTTTTGTTGTTGTCATTAAAAGTCAATGCCGTGTGAGAAAGTGTTGGTTGGTTGTCGTTTTTTTTTATTATCATCGTTTTATCATTATTATATTGAATGAGCGTGTGTGTGTTGTTGTTTATGTATTGGAGCGAGGCAGAAAAATTTGGCGAGAAAATAAAGCTCCCAGAACAGAAGAGATCGACATTAATGACATGTCGGGTCATAATGGGCGCCATTATATTATATATTTTATTATTTTTATTATCAAAAAGGCGAGAGAGAGAGAGAGAGAATATGCTATTCAAAAAAAAAAAAAAAATACCAGCGAAAGTTGGTGTGGTGGATGCTCCCTGGATTCTCTAGCCAAAGAAGAGAGAGAGAGATGTGTGAAGACAAGCATAACTTTTCAAAAGTATATAATAACAGCTTTCAAGCTCCAACAAACGAAGCAAATGAAAGACGCCATGACTTATTATTATTATTATTATTGTTATTATAGATTCATACACACACGCACAATTTTTGGGCGCCTTCAAACTGAAGTGAAGGAAAAGAAAAAACACCGAGAAAGCAAAGGAAAAGTGAAATATTTTCTTATGGCGTATGGTTATTAATCTTCCATTACACACTACTGAAACAAGAAGAATACCCGCAACCCAAAACCGAAAGCACACACACACACAGAGAAATGCAGATAAATATCATTTCAATATCAATTTTTAAAAGAATCTTTCTTTTCTTTTTGTTCTTTTATCCAGTTTATTTCATGGTGGTTTTCTTCACAACCAAAATGAAGGGTTATTATTCTCAAATATTGTTCAACTCTAAATGATTTGGTGATATCTGATTGTGGGCCAATGCAAATTATTTTAAGAATTCAAACTGAAATAGAAAAATGAAATTGATGGCTTGAATGTTGGTTCAATGTTTTTTTAATAATGATGGAAGCTATTTATGGAGGTTTTCTTACATTTTAATGTTCTCTTCACACTCTGTTTAATAATTTAAGACAAAGAATGATCTTGATCATGATTAAAAAAAAAAATCCGAATTTTTCAATACTTTTTTATAAGAGACTTTTATTTTTTGAAATTAAATTCAATGACACTTTTCATCATTTGATTTGAGTTCATACTTGTCCAATGATTGTCTACCTTTGGAAAAAACGAATTTGTTGTTGTTGTGTAATCAGGTTTTTTGTTTTTCAAGATTTTTAAAAAATAATCAATTTCTCCCATTTCTGGTTTGGTAAACGAAAAAACACAATGCACACACACACACACACAACTTACGTCTTGTCAGATTTATTTGGCGCCCTAGAATAGCAAACGTCAAACAAATTTTATGCTTCTACTACCTTACATAGGAGAGGTTACATAGGAGAAACTTGATTTTGCCTGTGTGTGTGTGAGTTTGGTTCTTGGTTTTGTAAAAAACTTTGATACGAAAACTACTACCCAAGCATAACACCCCAAACAATCTTCTTTGAAGAAGGTGATGGTGGTATTGGCCCAATACCCAATTGGGGCATCATGTTGCATTGTTCGATTGTAGGCTTATCAACAAAATGAATTTTTTTTTTACACATTCTAATAAAAGTTCGCTAGACAGGCAATGAAAAAAGAGACAGAGTCACTAAGATTTCAATGATACTCTTATTGAGATGTCAATGATATTTTCTGAGCTAAGAATAATGAAAAAAAAAAAAATTCTCTCACTCTCAAAACAACATTTGCGCTGTTTATTTAAAATAGAAAAATTTTGTTTCATATTTGTTACATGAAAATCTAATTCGGCTGAATGACATCATCACATAGCAAACGAAAACAAAGTTTTAGGGCTTGATTTTTCTATAATGTGTTTTCCTGTTTTCTCGTTTGTTAAAACAGCTTTTTTTTTTAGTTATCCGCCATTTTATCAGAATTATATGAGATTGGTATATATGCAGAGAGGCTCAAAGATTTCAACCAAAGAATTTTTTTGATGAATCTCTTGAAGCTAATACTCGTCACGGAATGATAGAAAAACGATTCAAGATTCCGAATTCTTTTTGAACTCTTTTTTTTCGGTAGTTTGTTTAATGTTTCATGCAATGTTTTAATAGTTTTCTCATTTTTTAAATAGAGCTTCCATTCATCAAATTTTACTTGTTGACCAATGTTAAAGTTGTAAGCGAATTTCATATGTTTCAAGGAACAAAAAATTTTACTCTTCTTCTCTGCCTCTTTTTGGCTCATCATCTCTATGGTTTTTTTCAAGGAGAATTTTAAATTTATTAGAAAAAGAGTTTCGTTTTTGTTTTGCCTTTTGAGAGAACAGAAAAACTTTGGTTTTGACTCATTTAGTTTTGGTAATTATTGTAAAAAAATATTTATAAATACTCGAGCAACCCAAAGCATTTAATGATCCTTTTGAATCATGTACAATATGTATCATGAATGAATAAAAATAATGAATTAATACCAGAATTTTTTTTGAGAAAAAGATAAAGAAAAATTCTAAAAATAAGAACCGTTCGCGTTCATTAATTTCAAATTTTTTTCTTCTTCTCAACTTCAGTAGACTTTTGAGAGATATGAAATATAACATGCACCCTCACCCTCACGCACACACACACACACACACCCCAATACGAATTCGAAACATATGACAAACGAGAAAACACTGTTTAGAGTTTTGCCAAAAACCATATGAACCCAAAAACCAACCAGTTTTGAGTATTCATTTATTTGAGGAAAAATTTTCACAATTGAAATATGAGAGCTAATAATAAAAAAGTCATCGATTTCCTTTTCTCTTTTTTTTTTGTTCTATTGAACTATCCAGAGAATATAGCTTTGAAACAACCAATTCAATTGAAAAATGAGAGAATATTATATTATTTTTTTTTATATAATGTAATTGATTTGAAATTGAATCATTGATCAATGGAGAAACTGTTATTGTTGTTGTTGTTAAATAAAAATTTCACGGAAAAAAAACAGTATATTAATAAAATAATGGATCAACTAAAATCAAACCAAACCAAACGAAAAAAGTTATATATACGAAATGTTGCACTGGTTGAAACTGGTGCAGTGTTGTAGTGGTGGTGAATCATTTTGGAATCATATATTCCATGAGCTTCCATTTGTTTTTTTTTCCAACTGGTACTAAACAAACTAGAGCATTGGTTTTGATTTGCATTTGCACACACAGTGAACCAGCCAACCAACCAACCAACCAACAAACAACCAAATAGACAAAATCAAAATTCAATATATGATTTTGATATGGTGGAACAACAACAAAGGGCAACACACAAAATATGACTCTTTGTTCCGGTTTTTTTTTCTTCTCCTCTTTTCTCTGGGCTCAAACAAAGACCCTAGTACCTCAGATAAATAGATTTTTTTCTAAACAGAAAAAAAAAAATTGCTGCCATTTTTTTTTTCCTAACAGCCCTTGGGAAGTAGAAAATTTGGAGAGGAAAATGATACGAAGTATTAGGGAAGCATTCTGTCTTGTTGGGTTATGATGGGAAATCACTTGAATGATGATGATGATTCGAAATAAATAATTTTTTTTTTTATTTTAAACACAATATTATTACAATATTATTCGCATTACTTTTAGACTATTGATGTGCATCAATAAACACACATAAACGATACGAAGAGAATACATCGAGCGAATACATCGAATCATCATCATTTACTTAACCGTAGATTTAATAAGCGAAGATTTTTACAAAAAAAAAAAATTGAAATTTGCACTGAAATTGTTGAAATTTTTGGTTTTAGTTTGAAAATTCACATTTGAACCAATGGATTAGTTGTGTTTCAGCAATGAGAAACTCTAATTTTATTGCAAACAATCGGTGGTTCAAATACCTCAAAAACAAATTGAAATCTAATTTCTAAGAAAAAACACAATTACCTTGATCTCAAACTTCAGAACAAAAAAAATCGAGAAAAATTTTTTAGATGGAAAAACAACCTGGAGAATATTTTAATAATGAAGATAATTTTAGTGGATTGTAAAATATTTCAATCTAATTTCCATTCTTTTTTTTTGATATCATTTGTTGGTTAATGTAAAAACTGAATCAATGACATTCATCAAATACATTGAAAAAAGAAATAAATTTTCCAGAAATCTTTTAATGAATTAATCACGTTTTGCTTTGTCATTTTAGTTTAGTCTAGTTTATAAAATTAAAAAAATTTTAATGATAAATCAATTGATTTGCCTACAGTTTAGAATTGGCTTAAATCATTGATTGATCAATCTTCAATCGATGATCGATTCTATTGATCTAGAATAATCATGTTTTATACTAAAACACGTCGAACACGTTTTACAAGGGGTTGAATGCAGCAGAGAAGGAAAAAATTCCCACTTGTTTGTTTCATTTATTAGGTTTTTAAATGAAATTTTTTATCATCAACATACAAAATAGAACTTCTTTTCTTTTCTATTTTTTTTCTGATGGTGCCAATACTAATGATGATGATTTTCCATTGTCATCATCATTATCGTCATCATAAGAATAATAAATATAGCGAAACATTCAAATAAATTCATTCCCCAAACCAACCAAGACAACAACAACAACAAAAAAAAATTTCGTAAATGGCATCGAACCAGAGTTATAAATAAAAAGTTTAATAGAAAGATTTTTAATAGAAATTATAAATCTAAGATATCAAAAGGTTCTTTATCACGATTTTTTTTTCGGCTGTTGTTTTTTTTTTCCAATTGTTTTTCACTCCAATTGTTTGTTCAATGAGTAGCGGTGGTATGGTGATATGGTGTGATGATGATATTTATTTATTTATTTTTTCCACTATAACAAACAGACGAACAATCATCATCAAATGATAATGATGATAATCAATAGCTACCAACATGGTTGTTTCAACGAGAATAATTTTGCTACCGAATTTCGGGCCAAGAAACAAGATTGACTTATTTTTTTTTTCTTCTCGATTCGATAATATAAAAAAATTTCTTCTACTGGTCATTAACATTATTTTTTTTTGACTAGAAAAACAAACATTCATACATTTCGGGATATTAAAATAATTACCGCCAGAAAAAAAATAGGTATCGTAAAACAAAAAAACATCATCATCATTAACAGAACAACAAACAACCAAGATGGTTGTTTGTTTTGGCCACAAGCTTCCCATTTACCGACGGGAAAATTATTTCAAACATCAACTATAACCGACCTGCCAACCAACCAACCAACCAACCATCATAATCATCATCATCAAGCTTGAAAATTCTAAATTATTTAAAAGATGTTCGATGATTATGTGAGATGTTCAATGAGATGATCAGTAATAAAGAAAGATTTTTCTAGAAAAAAAAGAAACAATACGATGTTACAATGTCATAATAAACTTACAACGACAATCTATTTCTTTTGAAATGAATCGTTTCCAGAATAAATAAAAATTTTCTATTTGAAAAGATGATGTTTGATAAGTCGAGTTGATGGCTTTATTCAATGTACTAAAACAAATAAATTCAAACAAACAACCAACAACACAAACAAACAATAAGCCAAACAAGCAAATAGAAAAGCTTTGAAACAGGATTTCACATCATAAAAATTAATCCTTGATATTGTTCGAATAGTAGTGGCGATGTTCTAATAATAATAATAATAATGGTTGGTCGTGTGTCATTGAACAATAAATAATTTTTTCTTAATTGTAAAATTTTTCTTAACTAAAAAAAAAATCTTCCATAACTATAAATTATCTGAACGATTGAAACTATTCAGAGATGCGAATATTTAACAGAAATCTCTTGATTACAAAAGATAAATGTCTTGCATCTAAAAAATTTTAAAAAAATATATAAAAATCATTCGAAACCTCAACTCCAAATACATAACATTTTCTCTTCATCAATGATAATTTATTACACCAAGCATGAAGCCACATTAACAATTTACATTCGATTTGTATTGTCGAATTTTGTTCCCAAAATATTTTGTTCATAAATTTTATTATTAAAACAAAAAGTAAAACAAAACGATCCAGGAACAAATAAAATAAAATCTATTAAAAGACTAATAGAAAAAAAAAATTAAAATTGAAAAATAATCTTGGTTGAGTTATCGTTGTGGCATTGGCATTATATTATTATTCAAGCCATTGAAGGAATTGAATCTTCTACCCAAGACGATTCATTTAGAATACACGATTCATAAATTTATTAAAGACCAAAGCATGTACATATCGATTCAAGAGATGGAGAAAGATAGCATACGCACTCCAACGCTTCCTTCAATTCATAATAAACATCATTCAACTGTTTTTTTTTTTTTTCTATTATTATTCCGATTTATTCTACAGCACAGTATCTATTCGTGTTTTGCTTATAATATCACACAATATTATTAGTCAAACAAAACAAAAAAAAAAAAAACGAGAAAATCCGTTATAATCTGGATACTAATAATAATGATAATAATATTTATGCTGTTGCCAATATTTCCTGGCACCATAATAAATAAGAAAAGCATCCACCACCAAACAAACGAACGAACGAACAAAAAAAATGATGCACATGGATTACATTGAGAGACGATGAAGAACAAGAACTAGGAAAAACATTGAAAGACATTGATTCTTTCAAGCAAGCAAGCAAACCTAAGCGGCAAAAAGTGTTCATATGAAATTTCAAATTAGTCGACCGTATTATTTCTCCATCTTGCTATATTATTTTATGATTATGAGCTATATATATATAAAAAGACCCCTCAAATGAAAGTGTAATATGATGGTGTTAGATTCATTCATTCATCCATCCATCCATCCATCCATTCAGGGGGTTATTAATAAAATAATTTCTTCTTCGTTTTATATCTCAGATAAATTATGGCATGGATTAATTGCTTCAACTAAACTAACGAACAGAACCTTTTTTCTTTTCCCGTTTCATAGCCGGTTTCAGTTGTAAAGTATTATCATCATCATCTTAAGTACCAAAACACATTGTAATTTAGATGAGCTACATCATAAAATAAAAAAATTTTCTCTAAAGGTTTCAAAATAAACAGAATGATAATAATGATGATAACAATAATAAAACTAGAATGCACTAGAAAAAAAAAACTGGACTTTTGTCTCTAAAACTTACCGTTATGAGTGTTTTTGGCCAACATTGATGGCCTAATTTTTGTTGCCAACTCTTCGTTGAAATCGAAACTTTCAAATTTATCTGAGAGAGATTTTTTGCTTTTTGAATTGAAGAAATTTTTTTGATTGCCTATTTGTTTGATTTGTTTGGTTGAATCAAGATATGTTTCAATCACATCAATCGGATCCAAATTATTATTTGACTTGTTTGACGATCCATCATCTTTCTCTTCAACTTCTTCTTTTTTGTGGTTCGATTTGATCACCATGAGCTCGGCGGTTATTTGGTCAATCTCAACGTTATTCTCGTCATTGTTTTCAACCAAAACTTCAAACAATTGTTTGTTTTGTCCGATGTGTTGTTGGGTGTTTGTTTGTGATTTCAATTGACCTGACGATTGTTCCAACACAACTGTTGGATTGTCTTTTTGGCTGTCACCAATGTCAATAATGTTTGATAATTTTCTTAAACACGGTTTTGCCGATTCTTTCCTATTGTTTGACAATAAATTTACACAGTCTAAGTTTTCGTTATTCGTTTCCTCTAATGATTCTTGGTTTTTCTCAAACTTTCTTATAGAATTTGATTCTTTGATTCTCTTCAAAGTTCTCAAGCTGATCAACTGTTGATGATGATCTTTTATGATTGGTGTGTCGACAGTTCCGTTCTCCACCAAAGTTTTGTTGCTCTGTTGTTGTTGTTGTTGTTTGTGGTTGATTGATGTAGATTTTGGTTTATTGTTGATTAAATCTTCGATCAAATCACAATCTATAGAAAAAAATCGAGAAAATATTAGAAAAACTCATTGAAAAAATTAAGATTAACAAATGAAAATTATTTTACATCTCTCAATAATAATTTCGAAAACAATTTGACCACACTTCTTGACCAGACTTGTTATACAAAAAAAAATATATATCGATATTTCGATTTTAGGAATATATAGTATCCTGGGTTAATAAAACAATTCAATACGATTCGAGTGGAACCAAAGCCTCCAATCATAATGATTATTACAATGATGATCATCATAACAATCATCATCACCATCAAAATCAAGTCCATTAAGTTCTCAATCTCTTTGGTGCTTGTGATTCTTCGACTTCGAACATTTGGCTATAATCATTTATTTTTTTCTGATTTCAAAAAATTACCAATAATGAAAAAACCAGATAGGGAATGATATAATTTCCAAAACAAATATAATGATAAAATTTTGCCAATAAAATGACGTCAATTATTATTAGAAAATATCCCAAAACAGACAAACATAGAAACTTATTACTTTTAACAGCCAAAAGAATCTATCTATGAATGACAGGCAATGAAAAGAATATTATTCGCTTCCATTTGTTTTGTTCCTGTCTTTCATTATTATTAGCAAACAATTTGTATTATTATTGAAGCCAGTGTTTCATTGTTTTGATGTAATATTATAAAAACATAAACATTGGCAAATAGAGAGAGAGAGAGAGAGAGAGAGATACAGTAAATATGAAACACCAAACAACACAATCACATTGGTGATCATCATCAAATCAGATGATTTGAAATTCCCATTTGGCCAACAGACGCCAATGGATAGATAGATTTGATAGATCAATATTATTATGACCAGAAAAAACACACAATTTTATTGAGACAATTATAATATAATAATAGCAACAAAGTTTTTTTTTTATATTTTTTTTCGCCGCTTAACTGACACTTTATTTGATTTAATTCTATCAACAGAATCCATTGGGTTTATTTGTTTTGTTTTGTTTTTTTTTTTTTTGGTTCTTAGTGGTTGGAAATAATTGTGTTGTGGCTCGGTTTCGATTCGTGCTACCACCAATTTGATTCGGCACCACAGTGAGGTGCGTGCAATAAAATAAAAAAATTAATTGCTATCCGTTGTAAAAAAAAGTAGTTTTCGTAATTTTTAGCTGGAATTCGAAAGGATCGAAAACATACGAGTATGAGAAATGACCAAGCAAATATTCAATAAAAAATAAAAAAAAAATTAATTTTATGATAAATAAACATTTGGAACCAGTGTTTTCAAATTTTAGAAAGAAAACCCAGTGTGTGTGTGTGTGTGTGTCAAGCCACCAAAACAAACAAGAGTTTTGGATCATTTTGGACCATTTCGAAAAATAAATTTTGTTTTGTCTTTCCTTAAAAAAAAACTCGAGCAACAATTTCAACCATCATCTTCATTTATTGTTTTAAAAAATTTTTTAAAACAACGAAATCAACTCTAAGAACAGAGAGAAATCAATTTGTGAGATGTTGCTAGTTTTTTTTTTGAGACCACTGGAATGATCTCTGAAGAATTGTCCATTAAGTTTTACTAGCTCTACTCTTACTAATGACATCAAAAATTTTTTTCTCCAAATCTCTTCTACTATCAAATATTTTTGTAGAAGAAATTTCTGGAAAAAAAATATTCTATTTGATAAAAATAAAGTTTTGCAATTTCTATGTCTTTCTGAACATAAAAATATAAAAATCAAATTTCAATCAAAATTAAATTTTTCCTTTCAATTCTATTGAATTCAAATTTTTTCTGTTTGATATTTGCTTTGCCAACAATCATATTATATCATTAAAATGAATGAACGAACGAACGAGTGAACAAACCAACGAATCAAATGAATTCACATGACAGGCTACAAGCAGCAGAACTGAATGAGGAAAAAATTAATAAAATTGAAATGATCCGATGAGTGAGAGAGAGAGAGATATGATAGTGCCAAGAAGAGAGAGAGAGAGAAAGAATGAAATATTCTATTTTTTAATATATTTTTAGAAAAACTTGTGAAGTTTAAAAGGCGTAGAATACAAAATGTTTTCTCCCTTTGTAGGCACGATATTTGCCTTCAATAAAGCAAGCAGCACCGACAGCATCAAGCGCCTACTGTTTGCCTCGAACTTTCCAATGTTTGCCTTTCTTTTCTTTTTTTTTTTTGCCCTTTGTCGCTATTTATTGAATATTTTTTTTGAACTGTAGAAAAATTTTTTGAATTGTCAATTGAAAAGTGTGTGTGTGTGTGTGTGAAAATCGTGTGCCACAATCGATTGTTGTAATATTTTCTTTGGGTGAATTTATTTGAGTAATATGTTAAAATGTTGGATCCAATATTATTACTACAATGATTTTATTAAAATGATTCTAATATATCTATTTTTTTTTGGCACATTTTGCAGCGATTTTGGGCAATAATAATAATGATGATGGTGGTAATAGATACAGCAAGCAAGCAAACAAGCAAACCTACATTCTTTCATAAGTTTTCAGTTTGGTTCGGTTTGGTTGTTGAAACGTTGTTTGACACGCGTCAACATTATTGCCACGCATCTCTCGATCATCATCATATAAACAATTTAACAAAATGAATATGAATATCAAACGTTTACCAATGTCAATGATGTGTGTTGGGCTCCGGCTCAGTACATTACTGTACCCGAATGAGTGTGAGCAAAAGTAATATCATAATTGAGTGGAACAGTGATTCAAGAACAAAGATTCAAAAAAAAACCCAAATATGAAGTATTGAAAATATGAAGAGACACGTGTCATCCTATGTTGTGCGCCTGAACACGTCGCTTTTCATATTTATTTCAAGAGTTTCATCATCATTTTGTTGACGAATGTTTGAAATGGGAAACAATTGATAAATCTCAAAAAAACAAAACGATAATATTTTCTTTTTATAAATTAATCTATGAAATGTTTTATTGTTTATATTGTCAGATTATAATCAATTTTTTATTAATATTTTTTTTCAAATAAAAAAAGATTAAATGAAAATTTCGAAATTAATCTTTTGAATGAGTTTTTCGTGCTTTAATTCTTAAATTTTTTTTTTTGTTATGGAAACTAACAAGTTATGAAAATTACTATTCGTTTTAGTGGAAAAAGAAAAACTCTGAAACAGTCAAAGAATCTGTTGTTCCAGAAACTGAGAAGACTTTTGACTTTTGAAACAAGAAATAAGCATTTGAAGAAATGATCATCATTTTTCATCGTTCTTTCATTTTGAATGCATTGAACTTTTTTTCTTTATATCCCAAATGATGTCAAAAAGTCCAAAATGAATCCAAAGCTTTGTCAAGTTATCCACAATGGAACCAAAAAAAAATAAACAGACAGACAGAACCAGAATGTTGGGCCAGAATAAAAATGGCAGAGATAAATCAAAATCAAAACTTTCTAAAAAAAAAACTATTTTTTCTTCTTCTTCTTCTTCTCTGCTGTGTTCTGATTGTCTTTCCTCTATTATCTGACTCAGAATTCAGTCAATTCTTCTTTCAGTTCTGTTTCAGTTTTCTGGGCCAATATATGGCACAGTCGAAATAGAAAAAAAAAATTATTAGCATCAAAAAGAATGAGAGGAAGAGAGCAACAACAACAACAAAAAAATGGCAAATGATGGTCCACTTTGGTCCACTCTCCAAACAACCATAATGAAACGGATTTATAAACTTTTATTATGGCTAACAACAACTCAAACAAAAAATATACATATTACACACACACACACAAAAAGCATTCAACTAAAAAAAAAAACCCTAGCTGTTGGAACAATTCGAGATTTTTGCTTTATTAATTTGCTTTTGGTGTTTTTTTTTTCTTATTCCTCTACTGTCTATAATTCATATACCACTTCGGTTGGCTCAAGAAAAACAGGCATTCAAACAAAACAAAAAATAAATAAATAAATAAATATTGTTATTATTATGTATTCGGCGTATTGGAACACTTGAATCCTCATCATCCATTCAAACAGTGAAGGAACAACCAACAAAAAAAAATAAAGCATCGAAGCGCATTTAAAACTTTTTCAGTTTCTCTTGTTGCAGGTTTTTTTGGTTGTTACATTTTGCTGCTGTTGTTATTATTATATGCAAGAAGATTTTGAGCAGCAAAAAAATAATAAGTTTTTTTTTTTTTGGTAAATTTTTTTTCTCTTCATAAAGACAACAAGAATAGCTATTAGAAAAAGAAGCTATTCGTGCGTAAATTTTAATTTATCATTTTTTTTATATTTTTATTATCATTTGTTTTGATGGGACAATGATAAAATCAATGAAAACCACCACTTTGAAAGAACAAACATGAGCTTTCGAATCATCTCAAATTAAACAACGAAAAGAATAATTTTTATTATTTCAGAAAACATCTGCAAACACAAAGATATATACAAAGAAGAGAATTCTAGCAACAAGCCAGGTACGCTTGGTACCGCTTTACCCAGAAAAAAAAACATGGATGTTCTGGTTTGTTTTCCAAAAAAACATTGATTGACATTAATTTTTGGTTTATCTAATAAAAGAATCTTTTTTTTACAAAAAAAAAAAAAATAATAATAAACACCAAATGTTCGATCAGAAGAATAAGACAATGATTCAGCTTGAACTTTTCCAATATCATTATCATATAATTTTATTGTAATTTCTAGTCAGAATTGGCATGGTTTTTCTCTTCTCTGAAAAAAAACGTTGCTCCAGTTAATTAATGTCAATGTTGTTGGTAGATGTTTTTGTTTTTTAAATACTAATCTAAAATGTTTGATTATTGACTGCTGCCAAAGAGTCAATTCACTTCCAGTCTATCCAAAACTGTAGCTTCAGTTTTAAAAATAATAAAATTTCTAATAATTAACAATTGTCAATCATTAATCGAGGTTAAAAATTTTTTTTTTTTACAAAAACAACTTTACAAAAGCAAAATCTTTATAATAAAAAAGAAATTTTCCTTGAAATTTTGAAAAATTCTTTAAATTCTAAATGTTTGATTAAATGTTAGGTTTCAACAAATAAATACTACTAATAATTCTACTATAATTCTATTACGCACAATTAATTAATTCATTTTTATAGTTTTTTTTTCTCACTTTGCTAGTATTTTCTCCCAACAAGCAACAAATTTCCTTTAGCAAAAAAAAAAAAAAAAACATCTGAAAGAAAATTGTTTTAGAAACACCAAATAAGTCGAGTCAATGCAATAATACTAATATCATGCATGGTGAAACGTAAAATTAAAAAATAAATATTTTTTTCCATCTAAAAAGAGAGAGAGAGAGAGAGAGAGAGTCAACTAGACGAAAAACAACATTAACAGCGAAATAAAATCGTTAAATTTTTATGATGCGCAAATTTTCTCTCTGCTTCTTCTTCTTGGCAAAATGACTTTCATTTTATTATTTCCTAACTGTTGGTTAGAGAATGGCGAAAAAAAAACAAGCAAAAACAAGAATTTTTTCCTCTCTCAATTCTCTGTTTCAAATATTCAGCAGTGTGTGTGTGCTCTGAAATTCGGGTTCATAATTCTGGAAATCATGGATTTTCAAAAAAAAAAAAACAAATTTTAATTTATTTTGTTTTTTTCTGCCAAAAATAGAATTCAAATATTGTTTTGCGATCGTCAGAATAGACAGATTCATAATAAGACATTAAATTATTTCATTTGATAACTCTCTCTCTCTTCCTTTACATAAATTGATTGTAAATCAATGTGGAAAAAATATTCTTCACTACTCAAGCACTAAACGAACGAAATTATGCTTCAATCGAATCATTTATTTATCCAATCTTTATTATTATTATTAAAAAATAAAACCATTACACAGAGGCAGAAAAAAAAAAATGGAGAAATAAATAAACAAACATCGACAAGAATCGTTGATTTTTAAATGTTTGTTTGTGTTTCTCAACAAAAACTTCTTTTTTTTTCTTGACAATAGTCCAACAACATTAAAATTTCTCTGTATTGAACGCATTATTATTATGATTTTTGTTTTTGTTGTTATTTTTTTAAAAACCACTCTGGATCAACCAACTGACACAAACTCGCACATCAACAAAAAAAAAAAAAAAACACACATTGCTATGTAAAAAATATTTAAACATAAACATTTTTCATATCAAATTCTTCATTTGGATGAGTGATATGAATTTGTCAAATAAGAAAAAAAAACTTGTAGAATATTTACATTTGTTTTTTTCTTCTTCGTCTCAAGATTCTCTGATATATGCTAAGCAGTGTGTTAATGTAAACCTTGGTTGTGTGTGAGTTTCTTCAAATTCAAGAGAAACTGCCAACAAACAAACAAAAAAAAACTGTTGTGAAAGCGAGCACGAAACGAAAATTTCCTCGTTGTTTTGATTAAAAATTAAGAATTTTCCCTTTAGAATGGTTTTTTTTTAATGCATTATTTTCATCATCATTATTGTTGTTATTATCATCGTTATGATCATCAAAATAATTTCAAATTTTACTCAAAATTCGTTTGTTTTTCGAAAAACATGAGCTTAAAAAAAACCCCTTAACAGCTAGAACAACAACTTGAAAGTTTTTTATGTTTAAAAAAATTGAGCTCAACAAATATAGAATAAAGTTTATCAAACAAAAATTATTTCAAATTAAACAAAAAAAAAAAATTAGATTTTTGATTAAATTTTCAAAACAATTTGTTGTAAAAAATCTTTAAGGAAAAAACTCACAAAATCTATTTATATTCGATAATCGAATATTTATTGATAAAATTATGCTTTAAATAATATAAACGCAGTGTGTTTGTGTGTGTGGATTTTCTGTTAATGGAACAAAGTTATAAATAATAATTATGTCTCCATTATAAGAAGAAGCCCACACAAACAATGGTAAGATAATGATGATGATCATGATAAAAGTTTTCCATTTTTTTTCAAACAAAAATTATTCTCTTATTTAGTTTTTGGCTGTGTGTGTTCAAATTTGATTCTAGGCTTCTTGGTGCGTTTTAGCTATACTAGCGCTTCAACAAATAACGGCCATTAATCATTTTGCCAATGTCCCAAATGATTTCATTGACTTGATGGCACACTGGCACTGGCACACACACACACACACACAGGTCACAAAATCGCCACCATCAACTTCTGAATGAGAGAGAGAATAGAAAAACATTATTTTTAGTTTTTTTTTTCTGAACAGTGACATATACAACCTAGTGTCAATTTTAAATAAAAAGGCCATTTATATTAATATATCGTCTCATCATATCGTGTAATTCATATTTATGGTGTGTGTGTGTGTGTAGTCTAGAAAAAGAAAATTTGGAGCATTTTTTTTTTCAGAAATTTTCTATTCACACCAAACACTACAGACATTAGTGTCAAACACTATTGGAGAAAACCAATTTAGTTCCAACAAAGAAAAAGAAAAAAATTGCCCATAAATTGATACATCAAAAAAAAAAGTCGAGATTTTTCTGGTTATCCACTGGTTTTTTTCTCTGGCTTTCTCTTTCACGGTACAACAACTGGAAAAACCGTATGCCAACACTTAACCCGGGTGCCAAAAATGAAACATGCGATAAATTATGAGCTAAATTTTTTTTTTTCCGAAGTGCCAATATAATATCTATATTTCAATCGTTAAGTGTCTCAATCGTTAGGTTGTTTGAGAAAGTGATTCTTTTTCTTCTTTTTTTGGTTAAATAAAATAATGACACGGCGGTTATACTATTCTTTTGTTAATTTAAGCCACCATTCTATCGTTGAACGAATAATACAATACGTATAAAAATAAATGTATCTAGCTACACCAGTATCTAATGATAATACTTGTGTACTTTGTAGGAGTTGGTGTGTGTTTTCGTGATCAATTTATTAAAACGACACTTTTGTTTAACGTTTTAAGTGTGACATTTTTTCCCGTAGTCTTCTTCTTCTTTTGCTTCCTCATCCTTCACTAATATATTCTTCGAACATTATCAAGAAGAAAAGAAGAAAACTATTATTACAATTATTTGGACATCGACCAATATTTAACCTCTCAAAATTCTTGGCGTTTCTTTTTGAGTCTACCAAAAACCAAAGAAATATTAGCGGAAAGCTATTAAATGGACAATTTTTTTTTCTGTTCAAAACAACGACAATAACAATCACAAAAATGACCCAAATGACCACCAAATCGAAATGTTGGATACGAAGAAATATACGTCGGACCCAAAAACAAACAAAACTTAACGAAACGAGAACAAAAAATGTATTGTTTCATTTTGACCATAATTATTATTTATGACGTGCCAAATGAAAAAAAAACCAACATCTCTTCTAGCAAAAACAACAACAAAAAAAGAAAACAATCGATTCGTTTTATCGCTTGTAGTTCGTTCGTTTTGATGATTGAATCTAGCTAAATGATCAAGCGCACGCATTCACTGATAGAAAAAAATTATCACTTGATATAATTTGAATCAAAGCAAAGAAAAAATTGTATTATTTTCACTTTTTTCTTCAGAATGAAATTAGCCACCACCACTACCACTAACAGCAGCAAAAAAAAAATTAATTTCATTTTCTCATCACACCAACCAGGCAAAAAAAAAATGGTTTGAATGTTTCACAAACAACAAATAAAAACTTTCGAAACACAACGAGAAGCAGAAAAAAAAGAAGGAAACAATTCTGCCAATCAACTGCAAGACATTGTCTTGACTTTTTCTTATTGTGCTGTCTTTTTAAACAAACTTTTTTTCTGCAGAAAAAAAGTCTTTTGCTTGTTCGTTGGCTGGATGGCTGGCTGGCTGGCTGGCTGGCTGGCTGGTTCTTTCGTTTGTTGTTAACGTTTCCTTGGAGACCCAAGACGAAAAGTTTTCCAAGCCTCAAACAACAACAAAGAATAATAACGACAATTAACTTTCTATTAAAGCTGAATATATAAAAAAATGGAAAAAAAAAATGAACAACCAAAGTCTTGATGAAACAAACAAGAAAAAGTTTTTTTTCTCTCAAAAAAAAAAAACAAAATTTTAATGATACAGAAAATAAATAAATAAATAAAACTAAAACACTAACAATACTAAAATTAATATCATCATTTTTTTTTCCTAGTACAGGCAAATAAAATAATTTATATATAAAAAAAAAACTTTATGGTCCTTTATTATAATTTTTTGCTTGTTTGTTCTTGTGAAGCCACGGCTGCTGCTTCTTCTTCTTCTTACGAAATATGAAGCAGAGCAGAGAAAAAAGTTTTCTTCAATGAGAGATGAAGCTGCTTCAAGAAGAACAATGAATTTCAAGCCAAACAAAAAAAAAATGAGAAGACAATTGAATTTGTTTGTGTTGTGCTGTTGAATTATTAGTATTGCTATTAGTTGTTGCAGCATTGTTTTTTTTTTTGCTTGTAATTTGAGCATGTAATTAAAAATTATTATAAAATAGACAGCCTAGAAAAAATTTCAACTAGTAAAACAATGAAAAGCAACACAAAGTGACACAAACCAAAGTGATAGTTTTTTTCTAAAATCTCACAAAAAATATAAATAATTTTTCATTAAAAAAAAAAATCTTTAAAAGTTTTTGTTTAATGAAATCAAAAATTTAAAATCTCAGATCTGAAAAAAAAAATTTTTGGTAGAGAAGTTTTAAAACTTTTGCTCAGCAAGCACTTGAGAGATGTAGTTGAGCCTCGGGATGCAAGAGATTCAATGAAACCATGTTTCAATGTTTGCCTGATCATCATATTAAACTGTATGAAATTTAAAAATGGAATTTATTACAATAATACAGCCAAACACACGCACACGCGTACGGCACGTTTCGACAATTGAATTATGAATGGGCCCGATGAGCGTTGCCCGATGAACGCTGCCCGACGACACACACAGCGAAGAACAAACATTCGAGTATATGAAAAAAAAAATTGATGTCTTCATCATCTTCATGATCATTATTCATCTCGTATATCATCATTCGTGTATCTCATATCATTCATATCAGTCAATCATATTGCCAACGTGAATTGAAAAGAAATTAAATTGAGTTCTTTCAACGAAAAATCAAAAGCAACGATAAAGATTTTCGCTCCAAGCAAGCAAATAATATACTGAGAATATTGTTTTTCCTCTTTTTCTATTTGCTCTTGTTGAGCCTGTTTTTAAAATGATTGTTTCTTTTAATATTTTTCCTTCAATGACAATTGTAAGAGCAGTGTAATAATAATCGTGTCAGTTTGTTTATGTTTTTAGCAAGCTTGAGTGTGAGATTCTCCATCAATCGGAGAATGATGAATCTGAGCTTTGAATTCTTTGTGTATGAATGATTGATGGTATGATTGTGTCTAAATATCTGTCTGTCTGTCTGTCTCTCTCTCTCTCTCTCTCTCTCTCTCTCTCTCTCTCTCTATATCCAATTTGTCAATAAATGATATGTACAGTCATCCATACATTTCCGACAGATTTGACAAATCATAGACATAAAATTCTGAAAATTTGTTTTAAGAAATATTATTGATTAAAAGCTTTTAATATTAATAGACGCTAGCCAATTTAGTAATATGGTAACACCATTAGTATTAGTGTAAATAAATTTCCATAATTGAGCATCTATTTTTTTTTGTCTGGCTTGCCAAAATGGTTTCACAATAACTGTTATATAATGGAAACACAAACTCATATATTTACAACCTTTGCCCTAGGTTCAGGGCCCATAGGAAGAGTGTCTATTGAAAATGGTTTTCGCTTTTGAAAAAAAAGAGAAAGTCATCAAAAGAATTATGAAATCGTTGAATCTCTGTAAAACCAAACAGAAAAATGCATTTTACTTGTGATTTTAAAATATTATCAACAATTCACTGTTCTGTTTGTCTAGTAAATAATAATATTTATAACAGCAGAAAAAAATCTCGCAAAAATCTTCGAATTATTTTACAGAATCTTGTATTAGAAAAGATTATTAAAAAGAAAAAAAATTAAAGAAAAAACCTTAAAAACAAAGTTCATCAATTCCAAATAAGCCAAAATTTTTTTTCCTTGGTAAGCAATTATTATTTGCTATCAGTTAATTTTCTATTTACATTAATAATCACCCATATTCGTTTGCAAAATAAATAGAATTTGCAAGCTTGAGCTCTCTGTGTATAGAGAACTAGAAAACGAACACGAAAATTTTTTAGAAGAACAGGAAAATTTCGAATGAAAAAAAAATAAATAGGAACAAATATAAATAAAAATAAAAAAAAAAATACTATAAGCTTATTAAATTTTCCATTTCAAAAAGCTAGTCAACGAGCCAACGAATGAGCAAACAAACAATGCAAACGATGCGCATCTCTCATCGTTTCTTCCAGAAACCAAAATTAGAGAAAAAAAATCAAATATTAACCAAAAGCAAAGCCTTCTATTTCAATGCTTGTTTAGTGAATTTTTTTTTCAGAAAGTAAATTTAGCAAAAAAATTATGTTTTTTTTCTGGTTGAAAATGATGAATGAGGTTTTTTTTTCTTAATGTTTCTCTATGAAAAGAATAATCGTAAAATTAAATATATTTTAGATTTTTTAACGTTAACTTAAGTATATTTTTTTTTTTAAATGAAATGCTTCATGTTTGCTTGGTTTTTTTTCAAAGAATCATAGAGATAATATTTATAGTATTTAGGATTTTTTTCCACTTTGTTTTAGATGATTTTCTATTTTCAAAAATTCAGAGAAGAATGTTTCAGTTTTAAATTGAATAAATTTTGGTTGAAAGAAGTTTTTTTTTTCAAAAACTAACCACCGGGAAATTCATTTCTCATCTATGAAATGTTTTCGTAGAACTGCAGTAAAAGAATATTCTTCTAAAAAAAACTTAAAGAACGTACCGCGTACATTTTTTTCTCTTCTTGTCAGAGTAAATATACCATTTTTCTCCCGTTATCGAATTAATGGAATAAAAATGATGTATGATGTTTGAGGAGAAGGAAGTTTAAAGAAGAAAAATAAAGCAGAGTATACGGCCAGTAAAGCTAGTGGACCCAAGAATGCCAACTAACCTTTTCCTCTTTTTGCTCATTCGTTTCTCAAATCAGAACTCTGAATTAACCATTTGAGTTAAGCAAAAAATTAATTTATAGAAAATTTAATTAAATTGTTTTGTTTATTCAGTATTTACAAATACTAATAAAACGAAAAAGAAAAAAATTTATAATTTATAATTTTTCTCCATTTTCCCGTCCTTTCAAAACGAAACAGCTTCAATGAGTAGAAATAATTTTTTTAGAATTAGAGTAAAATGACTGAACTAAAAGAACAAATTATGATAATTCCAGTTTATTTCGAAAATCTAATAAAAGTATTCAAAGTAAATTTAAGTGCAAACACACACAAAAAAAAATTCATTTGATGATGAACCAGAGAGCCCTGAGAGACAGTTTCAAGTTTGCTTGGTTGACTGGTTACACTAATTATGAATTAAAATTTTCCAACAATGTTCTATTATTTCCATTTCATCATCATTCATTCATTTGGCGTTTGACGTGAAATGTATTTTCTGGTTTTTTTTTTCGCGCTCCATGTTTTCGTTAGTTTCGTTTCTTCATTCAAATTTTTTTATCTATTTTTTTCTATTAAAAATAATTAATTTTTCTTTTTGGTTTTCTTTTTCATTACATTATTTTACCATCGTTGTCACTCGACGACGACAACGAAAGCAAAGACAACAATAAGGAATTTTTATATTTAAAATAAAGACAGTGAAAAGGTTTTTTTTAGAGATTCTCGGCTAAATTATTCCATCAAAATTATATTTTTCATATATAAAAAAACAATGATGGACAATAATTTTATCGTTGAAGTTTTACAAAAATTTTACAAATTTAAATAAAAATCAATGCTAGAGCGTTCCTCTTGGCACGCTTTCGTTTTAAAATTTTTTTTCTCAAAATTAAAAAAATTTAATGATATCAATATGTATGCCTTTGGCGCTGATGGGGGAAAAAAACAAGGAACGAGGTCAAATGATAAAATTTTGATGGTCATTGCCGATGGGTCAGAAGAGAGAGAACAAAAAAAAATTGTATTTTTATTATTTCTATTATTGTTTTCTAGCCAGCTATTTATTAAAATGATTTTAAAAATAAATCTTTTTCTTTATTTATAAATAAATATTTGCAACATAATGGTAGTAACAACAACAACACCAGCAGCAGCAAAAAAAAAACCCATTAAATTTATTTTTTAAACTTTAATTTTATTTGCATGACATTCTATACGATTGACATGCCAGAAAAAAAATCAGAATTTTTCTCCTTCAACAAGAAGAAAATATATCGATGAATCGAATTGATCGAAAACAAAACAATTTGGAGAAAATCACAATCACCAAGACCACCACCACACTGCCTCTAGACAGAGCGAGCAAGCGAGAGATGGAATCAATCATTCTTTTAATTAAAGATAAATTAATGAAAACAATAATAATGAATTGAAAAAATTATTTCGTTTTATTAAAATAAAATATATAAAAAAAAAAAATGATCACGATCAGTTTTGGCTTGAGAAAATAATCAAAAAGAATTTAATGTGTGATTGTTTTTAAATTTAAGTTTTTATTAAAAAAAATTTTTTCATTTTGTAAATAAATTAAAACTAAATAAATTATTAGCTTTGTTATATTAAAATATTTATTAAAATAATTTTTTTTAAATAAATAATAAATTAAAATAATTTAGTAAAAAAAAAATTATGTTTAGATAATTGAGAAATTTATAAATTTAAATTCGTTTGAAATAGAGTTTATTTTTAGTTTTGGAAAATTTAAACCATTTAAACTGACCATTGAATATAGGACAGATCGTATTTAAAAAGTTTGAAACATCATCATCATGAATGATGGATCAATGGAAAAAATGGAGAATGGTCAACAACCAGTGAGAACAGCAACGCGTGCGGTCATCAAAACTGTCAAAATTGCAAGCGTTTTTTTTTCTGTTCGAAAACAGATTTTCTTCAACGAATTAGAAGAATTGGTGCAACTTTAAATAGTCAAATATGACACATGCATCAAACGAAATACAAGAATTGACCGTTCCCCAGAACGGTTTCTCTGTTTTTTTTCCTCTTTGAGGGATGATGGACATGGTGTAAGGGAAAGCGAGAGACTAAAAATAAGAACCAAAAGTTTGTATTTTTACTAAGTAGTATCACTCATTCATCATTATAATGTACGATTGAATGCGATGAATAATAAGAAAAAAAATTTATTATTAAACAACGACGCATGTCCATCATGTTAAGGGTATGTTGATCCAATGTGTTTAGGCAGTGTTTAGCCTTTTGGAAAATATTAGTCTTATTTCATCATTGATGAAAACAATCGACTAAATTGCACAGCTAGTAGGACGATAGTAGTAGCCAACGAAAACATGATTCTTTAATCATCATCTTCTCAACAAAAAAAAAACAGAACATTATATTCTCGTATATTTTAGTAAGAAACGCTGCTATTACTTTTTGAAAATCCCAACCAAAGCGATTGATAACAACGAAGAGAATCGGCACGTTTCCTATTCCGGACTATTTTGGTCCGAACATGTGTTCCTGTCATCATCATAATAGAGAAGAGAAGAACACACACAAGTGGTGTTTCACAATGGAAAATTATATTCTCAATTTATCCATTTATTATTTTAATTTACTTGCAGCGGAAAATTTTTCCATAATAATAATATAAAAAGCCAATCAATATTGATGATGTGACAATATTATTATTATTATTTTAATAATAATAAATTGATCAAAAGAGATTCTTTTATTCTTCTTGGCTATACTCTAGGCCTGACCAATCAAAATAATTACAGGCTTTTAATAATATAAGTAAAATACTTTTAATCGAATCTGAAGAAGAATTTTTTCTTTCTTTCTCGTTCACCTCCCAAAATTCTTTAACAAAGATTTTTTTTTTTTCACTTGCAAGAAAAAATTATGGACAGTTGATTTTAAGTAAATAAATACATCGAATGAAGAATGGATGGTGGTGGATAGAAACACAACAAAACACCCTGGATAGGGGAATTTGAAAGGAATATTTGACATAGAGAATGTGTTTAGGATACATTCATTTACTGGCTGTTTTAGAACAACCAGTCAACCAAACAACAAAATGGAACCTAACCAACCAGCCAACCAGCCAAACAACCCAACAGCAACCAGCAGCAGCGCATCTATTATTCATGAACTTTTCTTCCTTTTTTGTTTTGTTTTTTTTTTGATTTGGTTGTCATCTCTCACTCACTCACTTTCTGGTCGTTCTGATGCTTCTTATTATTACACTGATTCAATGAATCTTTTTTTTTTTAGGTTCTTGCTTCAGCTGCTTTCTCTTTTTGTTTGCTTCAATCATTTTTTTCTGCTTTAGAATTTTATGTTGATGTTTTGCTGTGTCTTCTCAAGCTCTCGATTGAAGTTAATTAAATTTTTTTGTAGACTTTCATTTTCTAAGAGAAAAAATTTTTGATTTATAATTTTGTGTTTTCATATTCAAATCCAATGAAAATCTAAAACAGTTGAAGAATATTTTTGTTTGAAAATTTTTTTTTTCCTTGTGATTGGTTCGGCTCTGCCGTTACATTTTTTTTTTCCTGTAAGAATACGTTGTTTCGCTTGTTATCAGAGGAGGATAGAGAAAAAAAAACCAGTTTAACTAGTAGATAATATTCAAGAATTTTGAAAATTACAAATAGAAATCTATATACTCTTGCTGTTGCTAGTACTACTACTATATCATACTATAATTTATAATTTGATAAATTGACATGAATAATATAATTTTCTTTTTTAAATCAAACAAACAAACGAGCAAAGCCAAGCCAAGAAAAGTATTATTAATGGAAAGCAATGCCCTTGGTTCAATGCTCACACACACACACCGTATGTGTACATTCAAACAACAACAACAAAAGAAGAAAAGAAGCACAGACTATTAGAGCTGGCACTCTTTTTTTTTCCTTAAAACACTGACTGAAAAAAATCGAAAATTTAAGTACGACGAAGAGATTGACCTGTTTTGATTAATGACTATCCAGCCATGTTTCATGAAATGTTGTTTTGGTGTATGCATCGTGAACAACTCAAACACACGGTATCATTTTTGTTAAGCTCACCGGCTTCAGTATTTAGTTTATTTATTATCATATCAGCCAAAAAACATACAAATGTATATAGAAATGAAAAAATAATAAATTTTTTTTTTTCTCTCTCTAAAACAAGCGGCAGTGTCTTCAGAATTGCCGGAAAAATTTCCCGAATTTTTGTTGAACCACCACTATTCCATTTTTTCCTCATTCATTCATTTTACCCGACCAAACCCTTCGAAAAAAAAACTCTCACCAGGGATTTGCTAGGAATGTTACAGACTAATTCACTTTACAAAACCGTTCCATTAAGAAATTTTTTTTCTCTGATTTGTAAAAATAAATTTAGATTAATTAATTATTTTTTTTTTAATTCAAAAAAAAAATTTATAATTTTTTTAATTAACTGATGAAATCCTTAGCTTTAGCTCAACCCATATAGACAACTTTTTCGTTATTCATATTTTTTTTCAATATGTAACTATTGTAAAACAGAAAAAAGGCTCCTGCTAATTGAAATTCATTACACAGCACACTTGGGCTAAAACACATTGGAAACAAAGCAATTTCAGAGCTCTCAATTCCGGCTTGATTCTAGTAGAAAAATTACCTGTAAACAAACAGTAAAAAAAAACAACAACAACAACAATTTTCCACACTCTAAAAGTCGTGTGCAAAACAAGCCTAAAAAGTGAAATTATTTTACTCTCTTTGGGTTAGAAAATGAATGAATTTCAAACACTTTGATTTAGATTTGACCAAATCTCATAACCTGTAGGTTTTTTCTTGTAGAAAACTTTTTTGTTTTGTCATTTATTTTTTCAAAATTCTAAACAAATTTTTCGCATCAACACACACACACACACAAATACACACGCCCTGATATCACGATCACACTTTGTTTCATTCAGTTCGATTCATTAATTTTAGCGAGATACAAATGCAACGAAAAAAAAAAATTATTAATTGTCTATATTTGAAAGAAATGAAAAGCTTCAAGAAGAATATTATTATGATCAGGTTGTTTCATCGAAACTGTTGGCCATTAATCGATATCAGAAAATTTAACCAAAATGTATTCTCGTTTAAACTCTTTAAACTTTACCTAGGCTTCAAATATTTAAAAATGTTGTTGAAAAACTATAATTCTTCACGTTTCTGGCACGAATAGTTTTGTGGGGAATAGTTCTCGCAAGTCAATTAATCATATACGATGGCACCAACCTGCACAACAGGTAAATACAGGAAAAAAATTGGTTTCCAATGAAACTGAATGATGGTGGTCAATCAATGCAAACGCGTTTTTTTTTTACCTATGAAATGAAAGACTTTCTGAAGAAACCCATCATGTTTTTATGGGTTAATATTTGAAAAAAAACCATTTTAAGGTTAATATTTGGTATTTCAAGAGGGTATTTATTTTTAAGAAGAAAACTTAAACTTGAAACAAATTATCATAGTTGCATTATGATTATAATTATTTTCTAAATTCCTGATTTTTATCATTATTTTAAAAGTGAACCGAGTGAGCACAAGTTTTTGTTTTTGCTTTTGTTCACTGGTTGTAGCCATAATTAGCATTTTGGCTTCAATGCTGTTTTTTGTTCAATTTCTTATGTCTGTGTGTGTGTGTTTGGTTGGCTTGAAGCCAACAGAAATCTCAATGATACACTCTGTGAATACTAACACTAATACACAGTGTTATAATTTTTTTTTGCATTTTCTCACAAACTCCGACTACCAAATTTTTTTTCTCGAAACACTCGTATAAATCATGTTTATAATAATAAATAATGTGTTTTCTTGTTTGTAGAAAATATTTTGATAACCTTTCAATAGATATTCAACATCAAGAAATATACCTAGAAGGCATTGAAATCATTGCTTTATATTAATTTTTTTTTTTTTGAAAAAAGAACCTTTAAAAGAAATCAAAGTAACCAAGTTGATTGGTTAATCATTGGTTTACTGTCAATCGATTGTAGTTTGTTATATCAACCAAACACACACACACACACACACAGAGATTTTCGATCAGTCGAGCATCCACGACGATATTTTTCATGCACAGTGTTGAATGTAACATTACAAGTGAAAAATTTAGAAGAAAAACCCCTAAGAGACACCACAAACAATACCACTGTTCTTCTATTTAAAAGAAGCCAACACACAAACACACAGAAAAAAATTAGATTAAAAAACATCAAAGTTGTTGTTGAGTTGGTGTGTTTTAAGCAATCTGTATCTTTCTCCTACAACCAGAAAGAATTCTTTTTTTCAAAGATTGTAAAAATGAAACAAGTTTTCGTTGTTCTCGTTCAAATCAAAAACAACTACATTACATTACAAATCATCAATCAACACCCGTTAACAAGAGATTGAATGAATGAAATACGAAGATTGAATCTATCGAATGAGAAAAACATAGCGAGAAACAAACCACCTAACCAGGTAACATGAAATTATTTCGATTTCTGATTTTCTTTGAAAGTTTCTTTATCTGAAAGCTAAAACAGCAAAAACAAGTAGAAATTTTAAAATTCTTAGCTACAATATATAGCTGGTAATTTTTTTTTAATAATAATAAAAATATGAAACATATAACACGATGGAATTGGTGAAACACCTATCCAAACATTGCGTGTGTGTGTGCGTGTATATAGTGCAGAGATTTTGGCTTCTATGGCAGCAGAACACTGGCACATTGGTTAATTTTCATAATTCATAAACAGAAGGCCAGAACACATAGCTGAGAAAAAAATATGAAGAGTTCGATATGAAAGAAAAGGTGGAGCTTGGTTTGGTCTTGTCTCTTGTTCGAATTTGTGCACTTTGACTTTTGGCTTTCGTTCGTTTTGGCTCGCTTCGATATATGAATCATAATTATAACTTTGTCGTAAAGCCAACGCCTCTCTACTCTCTCTCTCTCTCTCGCTCTATTCGTTGTTCTCTCGCCTTTGTGTCTGTGCGTGTGTCAGGCAAAATATTTTCATTTTTTTCGGTTTGATAGTTGGCTTGCTGGCAGGCTGTTTGGTTGGTTGGTTAATTTCATTTCATCACAATGCTAGAGAGAGAGGTGGGCAACAACAATAACTTTCATATCGCTCATTCCACCAACACCACACTTTCGGTTCATTTCCAGTCGTTTGTCTTTGAAAAAAAATATTTTTTTTTTACGACATAATGTTGGTGAGTTTTTTTTTTCTTCTAACTCTCTGATGGCCAACTTTCTCTGTCATCTCAATGATTTGACAGTTTAGGTTGAACGCCAAAGCCATATCTTCATAATTTTATTCTAATACTATGGAAAAAAAACAGGCAAATGTTAATGAATGAATGAATGGTTTTTGAAGGAGGTTGTGTGTGTTGACCCAAAGTCGTTTCTTGTCGGCACAGAGTTTTTCTTCTCTCGCTCGATGGCTAAAAATAAAAGCAATAATTATTTTGAAGCGAAAAACTCCCTGAATTTATTTTTTTTTCTTAAAATAAATTTATAACAAGAAAAGAGTTGTAAATTCTTGTTGCTACACTAATAACCACTAATAATTCAGCTTGGCTTAGCGAGAAGAAGAAAAAAACAGTAGGCAGTTGAAAAGTTTGCCACAAAGTTTAAGTTGTTTTAATGAAACAACAACAAGCCTATCAATCAAAGTGAAATTTTGGGTTGAAAACTGATAGCAAATCTCAACAACAACAAAAAAAAATCGAACCTAAACGCACAAACTTTTTTTTTGTGAGTTTATAGTTCATATTAATGGTCATCATCATTATTATTGTTTTTGTTATTTTTTTTTTCTTCTGAGTTTTGACATTCGTTCATCATGGCGATCATCACGATCATCCTGCCGTCATTTTACCATTAAAAATTGGGCTTTTAAACGATAGCAAAAATCTTAAAGCAAAAACAATTCAATATCTTTTAAAAGTCTCAATATCAAGAAGAGAAGAAAAAAAAACCTAAACAAACGGGAAGATTGTGTTCTGAGAACAAGAAGACCATGGTGTAAAGCAGTCCAAGCAATAGATTAGGTTTGGAGGTTTTGTTTTGCATAAATTATGTTTGCTTGTCAAACCAAATATACAAATACAAATGAAATGTGAAAGACACCAGAAGACCGAATAAAATGACCACCAAAACTTTTTTTTTTTTTAAGAAATGAAAGCATTTTTGTTTCGAAAAAAAAAACTACCAGAAGAACATTGGAAAAAAAAATGACAAAAGTTTTTTCTTCTCTTGGCTACTGCCAAGCATTTCTTTGAAAAAAAAGCTTCTTGTTGCTTAAAATGCTGACAACACACACACACACATCATGAGCAGACCCAGAGACACAGACAAAACTGAAAAAACGGTCTGCCCGGCAGCTTTTTTTTTCTGATGGCTAGCTAGCAGAGATCGAAAAAACACACATAAATCATATGGACGACTACCCCATTAACCAGAAAAATAGAATAAATACAAGTCTCAAGTATTGAGCAAAACACTAACTCAACTCAACTCAACATTAACTGAGAAAAATTTTTTTGTTCTAAAATCTACTTGGTGGCATTTCTATTTGAAAATCATTTTGAACATCATCTTAAAAAGTAAGTGTTGGCACTGATAGTTTGGAACTAGCTAGAACTAAAGCTAGAGCTTTCCATAAATAGATTGATCTAGTCATAGATAGATAGATAGATCTTACACTAATCACACACACACACACACCAACACCACTAAACATTCATCGCTTATTTGATTTATCTCTCGTTCTGATTTTGTATGCACTCATTTACTCTGTGTATCATCTCGCTAGCTAGCTCTCTCTCTCTCTCTTTTCCAACCATCGAGGTAAGAAAGGAAAAATTAATTTGATTTGTTTATATCTCATTAATATTTGTCTCAGTCATTGATTCAGTCAATGGCATTAATATTAACTTTGTTGCCACAGAAGAAGAAAAAAAACTACTCTATATACACGGTTGTGCTCTGTGTGATGGATAGATAAAATGAAAACAAACGAAAAAAAATTCTTGTTATTTTTTTTTTTGTTTCTCAAATGATAATCTCGATTGCTTGTTCACTAGCTTGCTTGCTCTCTCGCTTGTTTGCTTGCTTGCTTGTTCGCTTTCTCGCTGAAACTTGCAAGGCAGAACGCATTTCTCTTTCGAGCAAAACACTAATCAAAGGTATAATTTTTTTTTTTATAAAGAACAGAAACTAGTCTACTAGTTTTGATGAAAATAATCATCATCATCATTTCTCCACTTCAAATCGAAAAAAAAAAAATGGTTTGACAGTGGCGGAGACGATTAATCTAGTTATCTATCCATCTTTAATATCTTACCAAAACTACCATTCAAACGAATGATGAGCAACTTTTAAAAACTTTGAAAGCAAAATAATCGAATGGCTGTTGAAGTTTTAGTAGCAGCAGCAGCTCGACAAATAAACAAACTTTTTGGTTCTGTTCACCACCTCCTCAAAAAATATTGTAGGCGATTTATGAAAATTCATTTTAATTCAACCTTCAAACAACAACAATTTTTTTTGTTGAAGAAACTTTGAACTCCAAGTTCAAGTAGAAAAAAAAATATGGTGAACAAGGCAAAAAAATTCAAGGGCAGTGGCTGCCTTTTTAGCCCAAGAAGAATAATTTTTCTTGAGAAAAAAAAAAATGACCTTTCTCAACATCAAATCAATCAAGGATTTTATTAAAATACAAACAGCATCTCTTTCAGTTTCTTTAATGTTTACAGAAAAAATTTCTTTAAAAAACCCAAAGATTACAAGATAAACAAACCAGAAAGCTTGAAAAAAAAAAAAATTAACTTTCACAAATTCTGTTTTGTCTGATCAAATAAATGAGTATGGAAAAATTTTTTCGAATTAATTCGATTGAAATTTGAAGAAAACATTAACGGTAATTGTAGCTGATAATTTATTCCCCACTTATATAGGATGTTTCATTTGTGAAAAGTTTCGAAACGTTCTAGATTCTTGAATATATCTAGAAAAACTCTAGCTCTTTTTTTGTAAACGACCCAAATAGTAGACAACATTTATAAACATTGTTGCTTTTGGTTTTAAGAAAAAAAATTAAAATTCTGCCTTGACATTAAATCATTTGAAAACTTTGAAGTTTTTTTTTTCAGAAAAAAAAACAAAATTTAATGTTTGGTGAAGATTTTTTTCTTTTAACAAGAAAATGTCATAGAAATAAATAATTCTTTCCTAGTATAGCTATAAATCAAAAGGTCATATTTCTCATTAAACTCAAATTATTACCAATGAAAGAATGAGCGCGAGATAGAAAGAGAAACAAAAAAAAAATTAATTTCTAGCTAAAATAATATTTAATCGAAAAGATTCTTGAGATAATAAAATGAAGCAGATTTCGAATTATCGTTAGGAAAGAAGAAAAAAACCACAAAGGTGACAATGGCGTTATTTGTCGTTTTTACAGAGAAGAAACATGAATTTCGTTTTACCACTTCTCGAATGTTGTTTCTTGGTAATTTTGGACTTGTAATTGTTCTTCATCTTTGAAAATAAAAAACCTCAAAGATAAAACTCCATAGATTAAGTTTTAAGTATGATTAATCGAATCGCTATTAATCAAAATTATCTAAAGAAAAAAAATCCAAACATCGAGAGAATGGAGAAAGGGAAAATCGTGTATTTAAAAAATTTTTACAGATTTTTCAAAAAAAAAAAAAAATAAAAAACATTTTTGTTGTTCAAACTCAAAAATGAACCTGAGGTTTGGTCAAGTTGGTTGGTGTACAGCCACCAACTTATCTAATAGAATTATAGTTTTATTTTTTTTTTTTTTTGGTGTGAAAGTTGAAGGACATTCGATTTGTGATTTTCTACTACTCGGCACAAAGCAAAACTATAAATAAAACTTGAGAAAAATGTAAAAAAAAAACCCCATATAAACGCATTAATCACACACACACACACCGAAAAAACACCGAATACCAACTAAACTGGAGAAACTTCAATGGGACACCATTTCATCGGACAATTATTTTTCATCTAAAAAATTTTTATAATGACACGACACACAGCAGTGTGTCATGAAAATGAACAGAGGTTGAACTTAGGGTTTTTTTGATCTACGACTGTGTTTTAACTGTGTGTGTTTGGTCACTTCTCTGTTAGGTCACTATTGAATTTTTGAAATTAAAAAGCGTGCATAATTATTTTCAATAGAAGTTTTTTCTATTTTTTGCACTTTGACCAATTCCTCCTCCATTTGCTTTTGCTTGGCCAATTGATTGACCGGGTTTTTTTTTCGTTTTGTTTTGTTTCTAATTGAATCGATTTTTGGCTGTTTTCTGCTTTTTCAGTTTTGGGTTTTTGTCCATTCCATGAAAACGGAAACTATACATGTTTTACATTTTTTCTTTCTTCTTCTTCTTCTCTAGTCAAATTTTTCAAAAATTATAAACTATCTTTGCCATAAAACATTATGTGTGTGTGTGTGTGTGTGTGTGACATTCAATGTGTGACTGGGTGCGTGTGGGAGTACTTACCATTGAATAATAATAGAGAGAGAAAAAAAAACGGTCAACGTTCGTTTGAAAACGTGTTGTTGTCCTTTTCGTTGTTGAAGTAACAACAACAACGAAAACACACACTTAGCAATCCATCGGACCATATGGACTCATAGAATCATCACTAATGCCCAGTTATTCGTTAAATTTTAAATTTTTTTCTATTAACAATAATAGATAGAAATAGTTTTACAAGAAGCTTAGAAGTCACAAATTCAATTGATCACATTTCAAAAAAACTGGCCTAGAAAATTTGGTAGAGGATTTCAACAACAGCAAATAAAAATTTTCATTTCTTCACTTAGAAAAAAAAACTAGACTAAATCATTTCTATGAAAATGTCGAAAAAAATTTCTCCGACATTGACCAATGCTAAAAAAAAGGGACAAGGCAAAGTCAACGAGAGTCCAACACACACACACACACACACCAATTGGATGACTTGAATGACATGGAGAGCATGCGGTATTTTCTTGATCTCTCATGGTGTCATGTCATAAAAAAGAAATTTATTGCTAGTAAAAAAAACACTAGTAGTAGTGATATGAAAGTTTCGCTGTTGTTTCCTTTCTTCTTCTTGGAGGGGTATTTTCCTAAAGAAAAATCATTTTTTATAGGAAATTATTTTCTTCTTCTTCTTCGAAAGATGTAAAAAGAAAAAATTTTTTTTTTCCATATCAATATCACAAAAACTGAATGAATAGTGAAACAAAATGTGAAAGGTCATTCTCGTTTATGATAATGTAAGTCATGCATTATCAGGTCATATTTAAAATACGGTGGGATACCTTGCTTCACTCTAAATGAAAGCTGCTGTAATTTATCATTATATTTTTTTGTTTTTTCTCTACAATTTATAGGACAGAGCAAGAAAATTTTTAATATTTTTGTCCTATTTTATGATTGAGAATAGGCTGGGGAAACAAAAAAAACCAATGGACGCACTGATAGATACGAACTGGACTATAATAAGCTTTCCCTAAAAAAAAAATTTGAATCTTGAAGAAATGATAATGGTGGATAATGATGAAGGAATGCTTCGAATAACGATCACTTGAACCTGATTGAAGGCCCAAAACAAAGCACAAAACAACCAATCGAGAGAGTGGTAATGATAAAAAAAAGTTGTTTCGGTAGTTTTCGTTAGGCTTGTTTCGTGCAATAATAATAACAAACATAATTCATGATCATTGAAGAGACTTAATTTCTGTCAAACACAGCGTAAAAATTTGCATTTGTTTTTTTATTTCAAAATGCTAACCAATGATGCCATGATGCCAGGATGCCAAGATGGAAATTTGATTTTCTGTTTCAAGTGACAAAACGAGCCACACAATTCTAACACCAATCATAGCATTGAATTTTTCGATGCCAAATTATTAGTGTTGAGGCATTTATTTTTTTGGCAAAGAATTTTCATTTTACATTCTAGGTCATCCAAACAAACCAATTGGGTAGAACAAGAAGAAGAAGATAGACAATAACAAGAAGAACAACAACTAGAAAAAGAAAATGCCATAAAACGCGACACGGCAACACTAAAAACACAATAAACATGATCATAAATGTGAATGTAACGATCATCAATGTTAAAAAAAATCAGACTCGCAATCCCATTCGCTTTCCCTTATTCACTGTCGTTTCGAATCAATAAAGTGTCATCATCATTGAGATCATTGATGATGATCTTTTTTAGAAGAAAATATAAAACCCAAACAAAAAAAAAAAAGATCATCAATTGAATTGATTTGATGGCCCGGAGATGATGGTGCGGAGTGAGCCGAAAGCTTGTGTGACACACCACTGGCGCGGTTTGTGTTTCAACAAGTTTCTTCTCGTGTATTTGCTTGTTCTGTTGATCTGTTTGTCGCCTATTATGTTCGGGCTTTTTTGGTTGGTTGTGCACAGCTGGCCTAGTGGCCGAAACAAAAAATTTTAGGCAAAAAATGAAATAAAACTTGAAATAAAATAAATAAATAAATAAATAAACGCCTCATCTCTATTAAAAGTTTATCTATTTTTTTTTTGTGTTTGTTTCTAATTTTGAAGCCGAAGATTTATTAGCATTTTTGTTGCTTGGAAAATTTAGGCTACCCTGAACATTGTACTGCAATGTATAATTTGGTTTTGACCTTTTCTTATTTGGTTTGGTTCGAAAAAAAAAAAAAACTGTGACAGTATTATTATTTTTAGTGTTAATTATTTATGATATCGACTTTCTCGAAATACGAACTTTATTGAAATAGAAGAAGAACCAAAAAATATGATGTTTTAAATCACATTTTAGTGTTGTTGATGTTTTGAGAAAATGAACTAATAAACAAAATTCTCTAACTATAATAAAGAAAATTATTTAGCAAAGAGTAATTTTTTTTTAAAGCAACATTCCAATTTTTTTTTTTTAGTAAGTCGATGCCCAACGGCCATCTATTTTTGTCGAAAAATTTATAATACATTTTGTGATTCTTAGAATCTTGAGAAATAAATATTTCTTGATGAGAAAATTCATTGGAAGCAAAAAAAACCAAGTTAGATTCAGCTAGCCTTAAGAATTAGCTTGCGAACATCGCCATTTTTACAAAATGCTGAATGCTTTAGGCTGTGTCGGTGTGACATTGAGTCGAATGCAACAAAATGATTAAAAAGTAATTTTCGGCTTGATGCACCACACACACTGAAACCAATAGGCAACAATGTAAATTTTTTGTTGATCATTTCAATTGTAAATTTAACACAACACACATCAGGCAGAAGAAATTTTCTATTGTCTTATTTGAGTTTAACTCGTTCTCAAAAATACTGAGAAAAAAGTTAGATAGAAAAATTTACAAAGTTATGATCACAAAAATCATCTCAACCGACAAGCGGAACCATTATTATTCGGGAAAAATGATCATTCATATCATTAATATCCGCTATGTATAGTACTTTTTACTGTGAATTTTCACACTGTTCAAATGGAGAAGAAAAGAAATCGAAACAAGGTAGACAACATAATAGCTAGGTTAGGTTTAAATTTATTGAAATTCTTCTCAAATTCTCGCTCGAGTACGACGACCACCAGACATCAACCTAACCAAAAAAAATCTCGATGTGATCGACAATCATCAGAATGATTGAGAAAAAGTTATTATCTGCTCGAATTGTTTGAACACTTTACAACGTTTATTCAGGGTATGACTTGTGTGTCATATGGCACATCACCACCACCACACACATGACTAATGTGACCAAAAATTGAACTAGTGAGAGAGAGAGAGAGAGAAAAACAAACGATACATCCGTGCACACGTTTATATCAAGATAATATTTGTTGAACAAGAGAAAATTTATATTTGGGAATTTTCTCGAAGAAAAAAAGATGAATGTCATCATGACACCGTGTCGATTCCTTGTCATCATTCCAAATTCAATGCTCTTTTGATTAGACAGTCACATTCAAGGTGTGTGTGTGTGTGTGTGTGTGTGTGAGTGTGAGATGACAAATGTGATGCGCTTCTCCCAGCCAACTTTCAAGCTTTCTCGCTTCTTCGCCATTTCTTCTGTTTGAATGATTCTCAGTGAAAAGTCTCACTTTCACATCGAAGAGATGGAAGAAAAACACGCTAAATGCCGGAAAATGAGAATACATTGTTCGGTGTTTAATTCTTCCTTTTTTCTTTGTTTAATTATTTTCTTCAATAGAAACCAATTTCAACAAACAAAATATAATAATAAAAACGTGAACTTGAAATTTTAAAACTAATAATCGACTAAAAAAGATTTTTTCTTCTTTTTAGAAAAAGAATTTCCAAATGAAATTTGAAAAAAAAAAATATTTTTCGGTCATGCATCATGACCGATGATGGTTGGGATGGTAGTTGGTGGAAGACCGCAACAACTAAATGATGATTTCCTGAGGTTTTTGAAGTTCTCTTCACTACTACAAGAAAAAAAACCAAGTTCCGAATCTTTTCTTGTTTGGTGAGAAGAACAAAAGGTCAATGAAGAAGACAAAAAAAAACCTAAGATAAATAATAGCGCAAAAGAGAGAAAAGATATATATAGAGAGAGATGGTTGATTGGCCATCATAATAATAATGTACTAAAAAAAAATTAGAATAATTTATTTGTCATAATAATACCAAAAAAAAAAAATCCCAAGGTCCTCTTAATTAGAGCATCACTAATTGACACTTTCCTAGGATTTTTATATGTATTGGTATTATGATCACAATCTAGGAATCTTGTCAAATACTGTGTGTGTGTGTGTGTGTGTGTGTGTGTGTGTGTACCAATACAAATAAAATAAGTCATCATTTAATTATTCTGAAAACATAAAGAAGAAGAAGAAGATGTAATTCAATACTTTTCTCCTGTCAACCACAATTTCCACAATTGAGACATAGGTATTTAAGATTTTTTTTGATGAAATCAAAACTTACACATAAAACCTTATGATTTGTTCCTATTATAACAGTATGTTAACAGATTTTTTTTTTAGAAGAAAAAGTTTCAATTGAAATAAAAACAATGAAATTTATGAATTGAAATGAACCTAAACTATAATACAAACGAGAAACATGATGATCAAGAGGTTTTTCTTCTTCTTGCTGGTGGTGGTGCTCTATTGATGATCATCACAATCAATCAAACAAACAGAGTTGAGCTGCTTATGGTTTACACATTAAAAATCTAATAAGAAAAAATGATTTTTTTTTTTGCATTAGTGTTGGTGTGCGTGTGTGTGTTCAATTGTCCTAACAAATCAAACACCAAAACAAAACAAAAAAACTGCCGTTAGCAAAATATCTGAAAATAACTGTACAATGAGAGTAAAATTCTCATTGATTCCTGGAATCGATCAAACAACCAGAATAAATTACACTATGTATTTATGGGAAATGATTATGGTGGTAACGTTTTGGGTGGCCATTTTTAAGCTAGCTCTTCTACCAAAAATCATAACAAAAAAAAATCATATTGATGAAAGCGAGAGAAAAAAAAAAAAAACGAACAACACTAAGTTAAGTCACAACCACTGCCTAAGCCTTACGATCGCAACCCGATCTGCGCCCTGACTATCATTCAACAATAATAACCATGATGATGGTTGAATTGTTTCAAAAAAAAAAATCTTTCTCAAGAGAGATTCTTGGTGCTAAAGACTCTGTGTTTAGAGTCAGTCAGTCAATCAGTCAGTCAGCCAGTCAGCCTGTGTTGTTGTTCATTTAAAGCATTTTTCAAAGATTTTTTGCTTCTCAAAACTTATCGATCTATGGTTTTTTTTTTAATGATTGCCACCCATAAAGAATCCTTCAAAATGGTTTCATTAATAGAAAATTTTCTTTTATTTTTATTTCATTAATTTATCAAAACAACCAGCTAGCTTAAAACACGCACACAGAATTGTGAATTGATGAATTAATTTGGATTTAAAAAATTCTCTATTTCTAGAAGAATATTCTGCTGAAAAAAAAGAGAGAAGGCCTTCAATTCAAACGAGAAAATAAAGTTGTTTACTTGGGGTTTTTTTTTCCACTGTTCTCTGTTCCATTGGTTGCTAATGTTTCCCAATTGTTTTTAATCAATTGAACAACAACCACAGATAGGAATTTTGGGAACCTGATCAAAGGGGTTATTTATGTTATGAATACGTGTCACAAAACAAATGAAACGTTTGACACACACAACAACAAAAAACAACAACAAAAAAATGACAAGTTGTCAAGTTTTTTGTTATTCATTCTCGAAAAAATCGATCACCAAAACACCATATTTTTTCGTTTCTCACCAAAAAAAAAAAAAAAACCATAGCAACTTATGAAATGAATGAATGAATGAACGAACGAACCAGAAAATAAACCTAGCCAACCATTGAAAGCTATTGTTTTAAAGAAATTATCACGATGACTATCCGAAATGATTCCTTCTTTTTTGATGATGATTGTTTGGCAGTAGTTGGTTGGTTGGTTGGTTGGTTCAATAACGTGACTTGATAAGTTGACAGCTCAACACCATTCTTATTATTTTGCATTTTAAAAAAAAAAAAAAATTGGTTCTCAACTATTGATACATCATTTCATTTCATCAAGTGGATAGTATTTCGTGTCATACCATTAAGGGTTACCAACCAACTAAAAAAAAAAAACTAAAACAATAGATGAATCGATATGCTAATGATATTTTGGTGAATTATTTTTTTTTTCTGTTTTTGCCTGCCAAACTCGAACAGAAAATAAATTTCTGATAATTTAACACTTTGAATGACAGTTTTTGGCTTCAGTTTGATTAGATTGTGTGTGTGTGTGTGTGTGTGTGTGTGTACCAAGAGAGAACATTGAACACCAAACCAACGCACCCTAGCTTTGAACGTTTAGCTAAAACTGTGTGTTGTAGCGTTTTTGAATAAGAAAAACTTTGAAAAAGAATTTCTGGTGCCATGTATGAACACATTCATTCACTTTGAATCAGAAGATTTTCAAACTCTAAATTTACGTTTTTAATTTTTTCCAATTGAATTAGTTTTTCTCGTTGACTAGAAAAGAAAGGTATGCAGAGAGTTGAACAATAGTGAGTTTCATCCCACTAATTGAAATCTATCTGAAAGAAAGAAGTGGTTGGAAACAGGTAGAAATTTAATAAATAGCTTATTACCTGGAGATTATAACAAACGAATCTTTCTCTCTCTTCCTTCATTCCATCTTTTTCAGAAAAAAAATTTGTTTATTATAAATTTATTTCTAATTTTTTCGCTTTTCACTATCCTCTCTATCCAACCAAGAGATGTTGGAGAAGGATGATGATGATGATGAAGAAGAATTACATGAAAACTACATTTATTACAGAAGAAAATCGAACAAAAAGAGAATAAGAGCTTAAATGAAGTACATAGAAACAGCAAGAATATAAAAAAAAAAAATGAAAAATTGAAATAAATATGAAAGACGTGACTAAATTAAATTGAAGCCAGGCAGGTAGGTGGATGACTGTTGTTGTTCTGTGATGACGGCTACGACCGATGAGAAGAATTCATTTTTCTTACCTGAAAATTCATCTCTCTCTCTCTCTCTCTCTCTTGTTCTCTCTCTATCTTACCTGCCTATCTCTTTGTGGCCTCTATCTATCTATCTAATTTTTTTTTTCTTAAGGAGATTCATTTCTTTCTACCTGAAGAGTCAGAGATTGAACAGATATATATTCCCGCCTCACGAATTCATACTAGACGAAGAAGACGATTTTTTTTTTCTTTAAAGAAGATGATGAAAGAAGAAGAAAAAAAAATTTACAACAAACAAAGAACGGGAAAAAAATTCGAATCATAGAACAAAATTTTTTTTTAGATTGAAACAAACAAACACAAACAGAATCAACAAAACGAATGAATCAACGAACTAGCCTAACTAGCAAGAATAAGACTCGATTTGTCTTTTTTTCATAGAAATCGGTTTGTCTGGCCAGTTGTTTCTCATATTATTTATGATCTAAATTAATCGAATTTAAGAAAAAAAAAATTTGAAGCAAACA